>OW386285.2:196800609-196937374 GCA_936432065.2 Rutpela maculata | reverse complement strand
ATATATATATATATATATATATATATATATATATAGCTCCTCTAAATTGGTCGAAATTATGAAAATTACAAAATTTCCAAAAGAGTCAAATAAAGTTCATCGAGCACTACATCTCGAAAAAAAAAAAATTAAAATCGGCCTACGCGTTCCAAAATAACGGTCTTAAATCGCACACACTGTACATTTGTATTATCTTTTCACAACCCAGGCAGCACCATCAGACGTCTATTTCGTCTATTTACCATCTTCGTCTAAAATAAAATTTAATATAGATGTATATTATAGACCTTTTTTCTACCATTTGCAATATAAATTTTTAATAGACGTCTATTTATTCATTTTTTTATTTTTCGTCTAGTGAATTACATATATTATATAAATAAAAATGACCTCGAAAAAGACACAAAAATTCGAAATAAAATTTTCATTTAAAGAAAGCATAAAAATTAGTTTACGGTAATCTATGTTAGGTATGAATATGTAGTCTTAATTATTTTTTTAATGGGTTCCTTAATTTAAATTGCTGTCTAAAATGAATTTTAATATAGATCTATATTATAGACTTTGTTTGTACCATTTGCAAGATAAATATTTAATAGACGTCTACTTATTCACTTTTACTAATTTTCATCTAGCAAGTTACATCTGTTATATGTATAGAAACGACCTCGAAAAAGACACAAAAATTCGAAATAATTTTTTTTTAAAGGAAGCATAAAAATTAGTGTACGATAATCTACGTATGTTAGGTATGAATATGTAGTCTTAATTAAATTTTTTAATGGTTTCCTTAATTTAAATTGCCGTTTCATCAACAATGAATTTTACTATAAGATGTATATATATTATAGACCTTTTTTGTACCATTTACAAGACAAATGTTTAATAGACATCTATTTATTCACTTTTTCGAATTTTGATCTAGCAAGTTAAATATATTATATGCATATAGGTATAGAAACGACCTCGAAAAAAACACAAAAATTCGAAATAAAACTTTCTTTTAAAGGATATATTTCATATTTATATAAAAATGAAGGAATATCCCAAGCAGCAAGCAGCAATCTTAGTAATTTCTACGTGGTAGTTACCATTAGTGGGAACTTTAAAGGTTTCCGCAACTAAGGACCTTCTACCAAGCATTCATCAAAATGGGGAATAGCGTAGCAAATTACCATTTCGGTACTTATATCGTTACCGTGTTGACGACGACTAGGTTATTACGTAAACGGGATGTAACCAAGTAGTAGAAATTACTAACTTTTGGAACACCTCAGCTGACAGGAATGAGAGTGTAAACAATATATTTAGCTGTCTGTTATTCGAACCAGGGCCGTTCCTGGCGGGGGTGCAACAGGTGCAGTCACACGGGGTGGCATTTTAGCCTACTTTTCTATTTGCATCAGATAAGGAGAAATATTTAATGTGTCATCGTCGCGGTTCGCGCGATTCGCTCATCCGTTAACAGACCAGAACACGGTGCCGCCGTAATATACCGATTGGAAATTCGGGGAAGGATATTATGAAATAGACCTGCGGGCGGGCGATTCGACGGTTGCGTAGCATTTCGGATTCTGGAAGTGAAAGAAGTGACTGAAGGTAATTATTATACGTTGTTCTATTCCAGGGACTCCAGGGATTCCCAACACAAGATTTTTTCAAGGACCCCCTCATCGGTCGCTATACTGACAACCGCATATATTGGTTACCCCGTGTAATTCGACCTTAAAAGCTTAAATTCTTCTTAAAATGAAGATGTAGAATCTAGCACTGCAAGTCAAGTAAAATACAAAACAATTGAATATCTCAGTGACATTTCGCGGACCAAGACATCGTTCGCGGACCCCTAATGGTCCGCGGACCACCTGTTGGGAATCCCTGTTCTATTCTATCTGTGTTGAATTGTTTTCTGATACCTGATAGGATACCTGCAGGAAAATATGCGTTTATTTTCGGTTTATTATAAATATTTAAAAAACCAAACATAGTGTGACGTGCTTACACCCTTTTTGTAAACACCCTGTACCGTGGGTTCGGAAATTATAACAATCAGGGTAACACTAAACACTAATTTATTAACTTACTTAATTACAACAATAACTACTTGGCTAATAACACACTGTGTACTACTTGATCACTTTACTCTCTTCTGATCTTACTACTCTTGCTATCTAAACTGAACTTCTACTCTGCTTTACTCCATGCTTTATATACCTAAAGATGACAGATCTTGAAGCTTCTCTGATTACGTCACCATACTCTAGACAGTTCCAGAACAGATTTGTTAACACTATAGGACCTTCTAGTAAGTTCTTTCTCTGGTAGGTGCAAATCTACTACATTCAGACAGGCATTCGAACTACTGAATTCTGTGCCTACTACAATGCATCACGTAACCAACATAACCTTAAATTTTAAGGGGTTGCAACATATTACACTGCCCCCTCCTTAAGCCTGAACGTCCCGGTCAGGCAATTCAGCCTCTTTCATATACTTCGCCAGCCTGTCTAGATGTACGATCTTCATCTTGGACTTTTTGCTTCGTTGAATTCGATACACAACGTCATTGATTCGGGTGATGACAGAGTACGGTCCTTCCCAAGGCGGTTGAAGCTTCGGGGACTTCCCTTTCTTTCTTTGAGGATTGTACAGCCAAACCAGATCTCCCGCCTTGAATCCTCCTGAACTGGACTTACGGTCATAACGAGCTTTCATTCGGTCACTGGCTATAGTGATTTGGCCTCGAACCAATTCATGGATATTTCTTAACCGCTCTCTAATCTCATCTGCATAATTGTTCACTGAGAGTGGCTCCCTGCCTGGAGTTCCAAACATCAAGTCACACGGCAGTCTGATTTCATGTCCAAATACCACACAAGCCGGTGTCTGTTTGGTAGTCTCATGGATGGCAGCCCTGTACGCCATGAGGAAGAACGGCAAGTGACGATCCCAATCTCGCTGATCTTTATGAACCACCTTAGAAAGATGTTCCTTCATGGTTTTGTTATGCCGCTCCACCATTCCATCCGATTGGGGATGAAGAGCTGTCGTCCGTGTCTTGTGGATTCCCAACAATTTGCAGATCTCCTGGAACACCCCCGATTCGAAGTTCCTCCCTTGATCTGAAAGTAATTCCAGGGGTACACCAAATCGACATACCAGGTTATCCACCAACACCTTACCCAGCAAACATAAATATATAGCATATACGTAAATGCTACGTAAACTAAGTTTCGCAGAAGTAACGTGCTATGTAAAATGTGACGCATAATCATATGTGCATACTCTGCGAAATGTCAGCAACATGTGCATATGATTTTTACATAGTGAAGAGGTAACACTGTGACCTCACGGTATGGAACAAATGACGTAGCGTATATGTATATTCAACCACTTGCTATGTAAAGCATACGTAACTAATTTTATCTCTTTATGATGTAGCATATATGTATATTCAACCACTTGATAGTGACCTTACGCTACGTAACTTATATACTTTTTATCTCTTTATGATGTAGTATGTATATATTTTATCTACCTATCGTATGTTCAAAATAGCATATCCCAGCACTTTTTAAATATTCATACTACACAATTGGATTTTTAAAGTTAGATATATGAATAAAGTTCCTTATAAGTTATACAGAAAAATATATTTCTTTAAAAAATTACCGAAGTTGACACCAAGTTTTATTTTTAAGTTGGATACCTTATTTAGAGAGCCGAGTAGTTTTATATTTTGAATGAAATTTTTTTTATAAGAAATGGTTATATTTAAAATATAAAACTATCTAACTTTCTAAAAATGTTCAGAGGTATTCTACTTAAAAATAAAAGTTGATGTCTCCTCCAGTTATTTCCTAAAGAATATCAATTTTTCTGGACAATTCATGAGGAATTTATATTCATATATTTAACTCCAAGAATCCAGTTCTCTAGTATCAATATTTAAAAAGTACTATAGGGTGCTATTTTGAACATTATGGTAGGTATATAAAATAAATACATGCTACATCAAAAAGAGATAAAAAGTATATAATGCAAGATATGGTTGTCTGATTTGTCAACATATATTAGCTTAGGAAAGATTCTCAAATTGAATGACAGTTTAAACTAAGTTAATTAGTATCAACAAAGTTTCAATTCCATCTTAATCTCTGCATATCCCAGTAGGTAAACCAGGCATTAGGCGTTGTCCTCGATGTTGTCATCTATATGTTCTTCTCCAATGATGTACACCCATCTACCTACCTTGCCTTGCATTCCTAGTAAAGCTCAAATTTCATTTAATTTATTTTATTAACTGTTGATTTAGGAGAGATTAATACTATTGTCTTTTGTGTAACTAATCTATATTCAAGTTAACTAAGTATCTACAATAAGTGTTAAGCATTTCTCGGGTCGTTTCTGATTGTACTCGTTCTTTGGTCAGCCTTCGTCACTCTGACATTTGCTACTTGAACATCAGTTACACAACCTGTGAAAATAAATGAAATATTAGTCTATTTCATATACGGGGTGCACCATTTAAAATTCCCCAGGCTTGTAATTTTCTTATTTTTTAAGGCACATCAAATTGTGGATATTTTTAAAGCATTTAAAAAAAATTTTTTTGAAAATTTGTTAAGAAAAATCTTAATTTCCTTGAATATTTTTTTACGTCACCCTGTACATGTACTGCATTAATGTTTTCTTATAAAGGTTTTAATTAGCTTCAATTTATATTATTACGTCATATTCGAAATTCTTTTTGGTTTTAGAGAAAGGAATTAAAAACGCTCCAAACTGATTTTTTTTTAATTACTTTGAAAGGAATGTAAATAATAATTTTATGCTTTATCTGTAAAAGACATATCACAAACAATATTCAACGTAATAAAACAGTAACAAAAAATAAAAATATATATTGTTTAAAAACTAACATATTAAAATGTACTAAGTAGGAAATTGCAAATTTTGTATTTTTTAAGTTTTTTTATTTTAATAACATAAATTGAAGCTAATTAAAACCTTTATAAGAAAACATAACACAGTCCATGTACAGGGTGTAACGTTTGGACCTTCTTACTATTTAAACACGTAATGTAGCTTTATTATAACTTCTTTATTAATACTTATTATGTCAGTGCACATCAGAACAAGTCAGACAAGAGAGAGAGCGGCCACAGCGGCGCACATTCCTTTTATACGGCTATGTTGCCAACTTTACAGTTGTTACCAACTTACATATTATGTTACATCCTCTCTTATAAGTTAACTATTTACAAATTTTTACTTAAATTAAGATACAATTTAAAATTACTAAAATACAACTAAATGCAATATACTTAATCTAAACTTACGCTAAAATATAATACAAAAATATATTTACAAAATGTTTACAATTTTTTTTCTACTACGTAAATAGTAAGGTTCTCTTATATTAGTAAATTCTGGTGGCTTTTCTTTTTTAATAACTATTTGTTGCCTATTTCTCCTATATAATTTATTAGAATAATTTTTTGCTATATATGATCTCGGCTCTTTACATTTCTCAACTATCTTTCCTTTTTCCCCACACATTTTTATGTTTAAAATATATTTTATCGTTAGCTATTCCCCCTGCCAAGTTTTTTATATTTTTATTATAATGACGTTTTTGTTTTAATTGCCTATTTTTTAAAGTTTTTTTCAATTGATTTTGATTATTAATTTTAGGTTTGAGTAAAGAATCAACAGTTGGTAAATTGTCTTTTAATCTTCTATTAAATAACATTTGAGCTGGTGACAAACCTATATCAAGAATTGCAGTGTTACGGTATTTTAAGAGGTATAAATCAATATTTCCGTTTTCATAATAACATTTTTTTAGCATATTTTTGCATATGTTTACTGCTTTTTCAGCTAGACCATTACTTCTCGGGTAATTTGGACTAGAAGTAAATCTTACGTTTATTTTGTCTAAATAGTTTTTAAATTCAAATGAGTTGAAAGGATTGTTATCTGACATTACGTAATCAGGATATCCATGAAAAGAAAATACATTTTCTAAAATTTTTATTATTTCCTTGGCATTTTTAAATTTAATATTTTTTAATTCAATCCATTTACTAAAATAATCCATTATAACTAAATATGCACGTCCTTTAAATTCTAAAATATCCACACCTATTTTTTCCCACGATCTATTCGGTATATCAGGCTGAATTATAGGTAGTTTGGCATTGTTTTTACTAAATCTACTGCAAACATCACAATTTGAAATAAAATTTTGTATATCATTACTAATATTCGGCCAATAAATGCTTTCTCTAGCTCTAGATCTACATTTGTTTATGCCAAGATGACCTTCGTGTAATGCCTTTAACATAAAATTTCTAAGCTTATTAGGAATTATTACTCTGTCTGAGAAAAAAATTAATTCATCATATATGCTCAGCTCATCTCTAATATTAAAGTATTTTAATAATTCAGGTTGCAACTTTTTTGATTTTTTCGGCCAATTTCCGTTAATATATTTTTTTAACAAGGACAGTATTGGATCTTTTTTTGTTTCAGTTATTAATTCTTGTTTTCGAGTATCTGACAGAGGTAATCTTTTCTTTATATCATGAATTATTAAGTTATTTTCAAAGTTAGGATTAACCATATGATTTTTTAAACTTGCTCTTGATAGAAAATCTGCAATATACATTTTTTTACCAGGTAAATAAGAAACTGTTAGTTCATATTTCATTAACCTGAAAAGCATTCTTTGTAGTCTATTAGGAACTTTATTAATTTCTTTTTTAAAGATATTTACTAGGGGTTTATGATCGGTATGAACTTGAACATTTTTTCCGTAAATAAAGTAATTGAAACGGTCTGCAGCAAACAAAATAGCACCCATTTCACACTCTATCGTTGCATATCTTTTTTCACAATCAGTCAATGCCCTAGATGCAAATGCTATTGGTTTATTGTTTTGTAATAAACAAGCACCCATTCCTTCAGAAGAGGAATCACACTGTATAACTAAGGTTAATATGTTAATTTGTTGTTGTTGTTGTTAATATCATAATGTGTTAATACGGGTGGTGATGTTAAAATATTTTTTAATGTATTTACACTGTCAGTGTGAATTTTTTCCCAATTCCATATTACATTATTATGTGTCAACTCTCGTAGTGGAGCTGAAATTTTTGACAAATTTGGAATAAATTTACCCAAATATTTTACTAAACCTAAGAATCTTAAAAGTTCTTTTTTATTTTTAGGATTTTCTACTTTCAAAATTGCTTCTACTCTGTCATTATCAACTTCGATACCCTTTTCAGATACCTTAAAACCAAGCATTTTAATTTCCTTTTTTTTATATTGAAACTTGTCCTTATTAAAAGTAATTCCATGTTTTTTAGCTGTATCTAACACATCTTTTAAAATTCTATCATGTTCTAATTCAGTATTACCTGAGATAATTAGGTCATCAATATAAACTTTGTTACCTAGTATATTCCCAAAAATTTGTGTATTTTTTCTTTGAAATACCTCCGCTGCTGTATTGATACCAAATGGCATTCTTAGAAACCTATATCTACCCAGCGGGGTTGCAAAAGTACATAATTACGACGATGTTTCGTCTAATTCTATTTGATAAAATGAATCTTTTAAGTCTAACAATGAGAAATATTTTTTACCAACTAAATCTGACATAATTTCTTCAGTATTTGATAATGTTCTCTTTTAATATACTGATTTAAAACAGAAGGATCAAGACATATTCTTAATTTGTTATTAGGTTTTTCAGTGATAACTATATTATTAACCCAGTCTGTTGGCTCTGTTTGTTTACAAATTACCCCTTCTTTTCCATTTTTTTTAAATAAATTTTAAATTGAGGTAATAAAGTTTTAGGTATCCTCCTAGCAGGATATACACAAGATTTAACATCATTTTTTAAAGAAAATTTATAAGGTTCCCCTGGAAATTTACCTAAACCCGTAAATACTTTATTATATATTTTTAAAATTTCATTTTTACTACTGAAATGTACATTAATAATATTATGATCGTTAATTTTGTTATCTATAAAATCAACTTTTTTTATTAAATTAAATTTTAAGCATGTTTCCAGCCCTAATATGGGTTTACCATCAGCTTTAACAATTATAAATTCTATTAGACAGGTCTCACCACGTATTTTACAATTTAATACTGTAGATCCTTCAACCTCAATCCTATTTCCTCCATAGGCTGTCAGATTAACGTCAACGTCCATTTTCTCTGCATTAGGAGCCACTTCTTTAAAAATCTTGGCAGGTAGAATGTTGCACTCTGCACCAGTATCAACCTTAAAACATACAAATTTGTTATTAATATAAACATTCTCTACTATTTCTAATGTTTTAGTGTTTAAGTTGCACACCCTGTAGTTCGTTTCAGAATTTTTTAAATTGTTATTATCAATTGTTAAGCAGTCTACAAAAAACTCATCATCTGAACTCTCCTTATCAATATGATTGACATTCCTTTTAGTTTTTTTGAATTTATTATTTTTACTAGAATTTTTTATTAAACAACCAGATTCATAATGATTTGGTTTATTACAATATCGACAGATCTTACCATATGCGGGACAGTTTCTAGCAGCATGCCTTGTATTGCACTTAAAACAATCATATAAAAAATTATAGTTATCATTTTTATTTTTAAACCTTTTTTTATCATGCTCAAATTTTTTACTAGTTGAAGGCTTATTGGCATAATTATTATAATTTCTACTTAACTTTTTATAAGCAGGATCTTTTCGAACGACGTCTACACTGGGCTCTAGTTGTCCATTGTTCTCCATCTCGGCTGTCTGTTTCTTACTCTGCTCGTAAATTTGGCATTTTTCTTCTGCTTTGGCAAGGGTGAGGCTTTCATTCTGCAACAATTTCTCACGAAGCGTATTATCCAGTATTCCCATCACCAGCTTGTCTCGGACCATATTGTCGCATTCTTGGTATTCGCACGTCGAGGATAGCGATTTTAACTCGGTTATGTACTGCACCATTGTTTGATTTTGTTTTTGCATGCATTGTAAAAACTTGTATCGCTCATATATTATATTTTTCTTTCACTTCCAGAATCCGAAATGCTACGCAACCGTCGAATCGCCCGCCCGCAGGTCTATTTCATAATGTCCTTCCCCGAATTTCCAATCGGTATATTACGGCGGCACCGTGTTCTGGTCTGTTAACGGATGAGCGAATCGCGCGAACCGCGACGATGACACATTAAATATTTCTCCTTATCTGATGCAAATAGAGAAGTAGGCTAAAATGCCGCCCCGTGTGACTGCACCTGTTGCACCCCCGCCAGGAACGGCCCTGGTTCGAATAACAGACAGCTAAATATATTGTTTACACTCTCATTCCTGTCAGCTGAGGTGTTCCAAAAGTTAGTAATTTCTACTACTTGGTTACATCCCGTTTACGTAATAACCTAGTCGTCGTCAACACGGTAACGATATAAGTACCGAAATGGTAATTTGCTACGCTATTCCCCATTTTGATGAATGCTTGGTAGAAGGTCCTTAGTTGCGGAAACCTTTAAAGTTCCCACTAATGGTAACTACCACGTAGAAATTACTAAGATTGCTGCTTGCTGCTTGGGATATTCCTTCATTTTTATATAAAAATGAAATATATCCTTTAAAAGAAAGTTTTATTTCGAATTTTTGTGTTTTTTTCGAGGTCGTTCCTATACCTATATGCATATAATATATTTAACTTGCTAGATCAAAATTCGAAAAAGTGAATAAATAGATGTCTATTAAACATTTATCTTGTAAATGGTACAAAAAAGGTCTATAATATATATACATCTTATAGTAAAATTCATTGTTGATGAAACGGCAATTTAAATTAAGGAAACCATTAAAATATTTAATTAAGACTACATATTCATACCTAACATACGTAGATTATCGTACACTAATTTTTATGCCTCCTTTAAAAAAAATTATTTCGAATTTTTGTGTCTTTTTCGAGGTCGTTTCTATACATATAACAGATGTAACTTGCTAGATGAAAATTAGTAAAAGTGAATAAATAGACGTCTATTAAATATTTATCTTGCAAATGGTACAAACAAAGTCTATAATATAGATCTATATTAAAATTCATTTTAGACAGCAATTTAAATTAAGGAACCCATTAAAAAAATAATTAAGACTACATATTCATACCTAACATAGATTACCGTAAACTAATTTTTATGCTTTCTTTAAATGAAAATTTTATTTCGAATTTTTGTGTCTTTTTCGAGGTCATTTTTATTTATATAATATATGTAATTCACTAGACGAAAAATAAAAAAATGAATAAATAGACGTCTATTAAAAATTTATATTGCAAATGGTAGAAAAAAGGTCTATAATATACATCTATATTAAATTTTATTTTAGACGAAGATGGTAAATAGACGAAATAGACGTCTGATGGTGCTGCCTGGGTTGTGAAAAGATAATACAAATGTACAGTGTGTGCGATTTAAGACCGTTATTTTGGAACGCGTAGGCCGATTTTAATTTTTTTTTTTTTCGAGATGTAGTGCTCGATGAACTTTATTTGACTCTTTTGGAAATTTTGTAATTTTCATAATTTCGACCAATTTAGAGGAGCTATATATATATATATATATATATATATATATATATATATATATATATATATATATATATATATATATATATATATATATATAAAAAAATTAAAATCGGCCAACTTGTTCCAAAATAACGGGATATTGCGGTCTTAAATCGCACACACTGTATATACATTTTTTTTAACTTTTAGATTTTACATGGTTGATTTTTTATATTTACTCACTGAACATACTGACAATGCCCAATACTGTAGTCTAGTCCAATTTACAATTATTAATATTATTATTACTTATTAATTTCCAATACGCATCTTAATAAAAATTTGTTACGCCCATGGTGCATCCTTCAATGAATTAATTCAGGCAAAAGGCAATGATGACGTCAGTTCAAAGATCCATTGCTTCAACTATACGTTTGTTTCTGTTAGTATACAATGCTTGATTGTCTGCAGCCGGTTTACTTCGTACATGTACGCCTGAAACAGTTCCCCTATTGGTTATATTATAATAGTCATTGGGTTATTTTTAGTTCTGACATCATCGTTTCAGGCGGTGGTTCTGAGAAAGGGTTTCCCTACGCGTGAGTCATTCGTTGTGTTATTTTCACACTTTCACAGTTTGTTTTGAAGAATAATTGGTGTGTGTTTTCCTAAGTGTTTTCATAATTCATCTTTCTTGATAAAAAGTGATATATTTTATACAATATTATTACATTTTGTTTGTTGTATTGTAGCAGCTGTCTTTTTGTATCGATCAAGGATAACTCGCGTTTATTATACTTGTTTTTTATATACACCTACGTAATAAAGATTATTAACAATTTATATTATGAAATCAGAATTAAGTGATGGGATGTCAAATTACTCGGATTTCTCAAATGATAGCCAGAACTCACAAATTTCCACTGCCGATTTCATGACCTCAGTGGGAAATGGAGTGTTATTGACGCCTACAAGTGTAAGTACCTAAAAATGTAGTTTTTAATTTTCAATTTCGGATTTATATACCTATAATATCTATTACCTACCTATAAGATGATATTTATTTTTGTCGCATGTATATTTTTATTTGTCTTCCTTATATAAGCAGGGTCGAACCATTCTAGGCACTAATAATATTTTGGCCCAAACAGAAACTTTAAATTAGAACTCCTGTTTGTGTAGTAAAAATAATATTTATTAATAATAGGTACCTATATAGGGTGTACTAATATAATGCAGTTGCCGTGATGATCATATACAGGGTATCCCGTAATGCAGTGCAAAAGATTGAACTGTCAATTCTTTGTCAGAAATTAAGAGGGTAATTCTGCATTTTAGCGTAACATCGGAATTTTTGCGAAATTTTTTCAGGATACACTAATTTGGGGTCGTAGAACACGAATCTGAAGTCAGTTTTCGGCGCAAATGCATAGTTCTTCCAAAAAAAAATTTTCAAATTTTCCACCATAACATTCACTCTCCGTCACTGTAAACATTAAAAAACCTCCATTTCGGCCGATTTCATCTCATGTTCACCGTGTAAAGTGTTCCAAGTGTTCCAAGCACACCAAAAAAATTGCTTTTCCATAAAAAATAAATTATTATTTACCAAAACTCTAGAAAGCAGAAAATGAAAAATCATCAAACTGCCAAACTAATGCGCATGCGTATCCTCACTATAAAGTTGTGTCTAAGGTATCGAGCAAAATCTATGATTTTGAAGTGGTATTTGCATATTTGTGGGCGAACGATGATGTCAGGGTTTTTTGCAAAAATTTAGTAAGTCAAGGTCGTTTGGCGAAAGTTATTGTTTGGGCATTCCTAGGAGGGCAAGGATTATTTTTGAATATTGCAAAAAATGCATTGCATATGAATAATTTTGAACGTTTGTTTTTGGTTTTCCAAAAATTTTTGCGAAAAAATTTTTGGAAAACCAAAAACAAACGCTCAAAATTATTATTCCAAAAATTTTTACGCAAAAACTTTTGGAATAATAATTTTGAGCGTTTGTTTTTGAAATTATTGGAAACCCAAAAACAAACGCTTAAAATTATTCATATACAATGCATTTTTTGCAATATTCAAAAATGATCCTTGCCCTCCTATGAATGCTCAAACAATAACTTTCTCCAAACGACCTTGACTTTCTAAAAATTTTTGTAAAAACCTGTGACATCATCGTTGGACCACAAAAATGCAAATACCATTTCAAAATCATAGAGATTTTGCTGGTTACCTTAGACACAACTTGAAAGTCAGGATACGCATGCGCATTTTTTTTTGACAGTTTGATGATTTTCCATTTTCTGGTTTCTAGAGTTTTGGTAAATAATAATTTATTTTTTATGGAAAAGCAATTTTTTTGGTGTGCTTGGAACACTTGGAACACTTTACACGGTGAACATGACATGAAAATCGGCCGAAATGGAGGGTTTTTAATGTTTACAGTGACGGAGAGTGAGTGTTATGGTGGAAAATTTGAACATTTTTTTTTGGAAAAACTATGCATTTGCGCCGATGTCAGATTCGTGTTCTACGACCCCAAATTAGTGTATCCTTAAAAAATTTCGCAAAAACTCCGATGTTACGCTAAAATGCAGAATTACCATTAAGAGATAAAGGCTCGGATGAAGCACTCATAAGTTTTTCAAAATAATCCTATGCCCAACTACATCCCCATTGACATGCCAAAAACGGTTTTTAATTTTTATTTTAGAATATCGCTTGGAATATCACGAGGAATATTATAAACGAGAAAAAAAACAATCTTTTTCATATTTTACCGAGTTTATGTCTTAAGATTGCTGGAATTCCAGCAGACCAATTCACTTTTACGAATGAGTTCAAAGCATGCCGACAGTGTTGGCTCCAGCAAGTTGGATCGTCTGTAGACTCCTTTTAACAACGGGGTGTTTCCAAGCAATGCGAAGAAATTAATATAAGTAATTAAATATTTTGCTAAAGCACTATATTCTGATAGGTAGGTATATATATCAAAGAGAACAGCACATATTTCGAAACGAACAAATTAATTAATGGCCTCGTTAACGGCATACTAGTATTTAGGTACTGTGTATATTCATCACATTTACTTATGAATAATCAAATCATGCATATTAACTAACCGCACGGTAATTACGACTTTTTTCTAACCGTAACCGAAAACCGGATCGGCGTGCGTTGAACACCGAAATCGAATCCGAAAACCAAATTAACGCTGCTATGAAAACCGAAACCGTAACCGAAAACCGAAAATAGTGTACGTTAGGTAACCGTAACCGAAACAGCCGAAATAAATTTCGTTTTCGATTCCTGCAAGCTTTAATTTAATTTTAACCGAAACCCTAACCGAAAACCGCACCCTAATTACGAATTTTTCCGTAACCGAAACCGAAAACCGGAATGTGAGATTCTGGAAAACCAAAACCGTAACCGAAAACCGAATTGAGACTGCTCTGAAAACCGAAACCGAGAACCAAATTAGCGCTGCTCTGGAAACCGTAACCGAATCCGAACTAAGTTTCGCCCGACCTACGGTGATCGTAATGGGGACAATTTTAACTGTCTTTTTAATATTTTGAAAGAGATTGGGTAAACATTTTTTAATTTTTTCGGACTGAAAAATTGTTTGCCCGCCCTGAAAGCACTTTCTAGCTACAGGCCTGCACTGTAAACACTAAAAACTTTCCATTTCGGCCGATTTTCATGTCATGTTCACTATATAAAGTGTACCTTAAAACAAACACACCCAAAAATTGCTGTTCCATAAAAAATAAATTATTATTTATCAATATGTATGTACTATAGAAATCAGAAAATGAAAAATCATCAATAGCTCAGACGACAGAGATCATTTTATAGTGAAACCGAGAGTGAAACCCACAAAAAGTATGTACCTGAAGTTTCGAACGTTCACTTGAACGAATTTTATTTGAAAAGGAAAAATTAATAAAAACTAAAAGCCGACTTAATCGTAAAATTTTTCTAGACACGCTTGCTGGCAACAATATCTAAAATACTCTTTCTAAACCTCCTTCGCATCCAAGGTCTCCAACGCACCCTTAACCATCCCCTAATTTAAAAAAAATACCAAAAATTAAATCTGGCTCACGCCTAAAATTTTCTTCGCCATATTAGCTAAGAATAATGTCCTGAACATACCCTCAAATCCTCGTTCTCATGTAAGGTCCGGAACTCACCAACCCCTCATTTAAAAAAAAATACCAAAAATGAAATCTGGCTTACGCCCAAAATTTTCTTAGTTATATTTGCTAAGAATAATGTTCTAAACATACCCTCAAATCCTCGTCCTTATGTAGGGTCCGGAACACACCCTTATCCAACCCTTCATTTTAAAAATTCACCAAAAATGAAATGTAGCTTACGCCAAAAATTTTCTTGGTCACCTTTGCTACAAATAATATTCTAAATATACCGTCAAATCCTCGTTCTCATGTATGCTCCGGGACTCACCCTTAGTCAACCCCTCATTTAAAAAAAATTACCAAAAATGAAATCTTGCTTACGCCCAAAATTTTCTTAGTCACATTTACTGAGAATAATGTCCTAAACATACCCCCAAATCTTCGTCCTTATGTAGGGTCCGGAACACACCCTTATCCAACCCTTCATTTTAAAAATTCACCAAAAATGAAATGTAGCTTACGCCAAAAATTTTCTTGGTCACCTTTGCTACAAATAATATTCTAAACATACCCTCAAATCTCCGTTCTCGTGTATGCTCCGGAACTCACCCTTAGCCAACCCCTCATTTAAAAAAAAATACCAAAAATGAAATCTGGCTTACGCCCAAAATTTTCTTAGTTACATTGGCTAAGAATAATGTCCTAAACATACCCTCAAAACCTCGTCCTTATGTAGGGTCCGGAACACACCTTTAATTATTTACCAAAAATGAAATGTAACTTACACCTAAAATTTTCTTGGCCACATTTGCTACAAATAATATCCTAAACAAACCCTCAAATCCTCGTTCTCATGTAAGCTCCGGAACTCACCCTTAGCCAACCCCTCATTTAAAAAAATTCATCAAAAGTTAAATCTGGCTTACGCCCAGAGCTGGGCAAATACTTTGAAAAAGTATTTAAATATTAAATACTAAATACTTTCAGAAAATTGAAAGTATTTAAATATTAAGTATTTTCAAAAAATAAAAGTATTTAAATAATAAATAACAAAAGTAATTAAATAGTTTAAACTTAGTATTTAAATACTTTCTGAATATTTAAATACTTTGATAACACTGAAATATTTTGAAGCATAGTTAAGTGTAAAACTGGCCTTTAATGGCTAAACTTCGCCAAATTGCATTTTCTATTTTTGTAGAAATCAATAAAGACTTAATATTATCATTATCATTATTATTATATTAAATACTATTTGACTATTTGAGGTGTCAAAATTTTAGGTTTCATGACTTTCATGAACTTCTACAACACTATTTTAATACCTCTATACTTACAGGGCCGTGGAGTGTCGGGGCGGACCCCGGTATTTGGAAATGCTTCGGGCCCCCCACTCCAAAAAGTATGTACGTTTTCTTTTTAGTCTCATCTCGGTGCTCAGTGTAAAGAGTACAGTCGTCTATAAAAATAAAAGCGTCGCCGCGTCGCTCTTAAAGTACCGATACCTTACGTCATCAACATCAAAGGTCTCTGTTTCCATTGGCATTGACTTAATGACTTATGACTGGATAAACTAGATACATACACTCGCTGCTGCTGCTCACATAATCATAAATAGTAAATTAAAAATTCATATTATAACTTGTAATCATTTTTATTTTTAGTTTGATATTTTTTGTTATTTAAAAAGTCTGAAGAGAGATGGGCTAAATGTTATGAGCCAAGCCCGGGCCCTGGTAATTTGTACCGGCCGCACCCCCCTCTCGGCGGCCCTGTATACTTAATCAGTTCTAGTTGGGTATTGGATTTTTACTTGTCCGTAGAGCTAGACCTTTGTATCTTCTGCAAATATCCAAATAAAGCACAGAGACTATGGCACTAGTTCAACTGTTCTCTGTCACAATCACAAAACATATACCTGCAAAGTGAGAGGGAAACATTCGTTTATTTTCGGTTTATTAAAAATATTTAAAAAATCATAAATAGTTTCAAATACTCCCCATTGCTCTAAGGAATACAACTATATACAGTTTTTATCATAAACTTTATATATAGTTAAATGCCATACTTTAATAATGAAATTAGGAACTATTTTTATTGACAAACTACGATATTCTAGTACAACAGAAATTTACAATAAAAAAAATATATAGTTGTATACGTTAGAACAATAGCAATTATTATTTTAAACAGTTTTAAAGATTATAGTATATTTAGTTATTTAATTATTTATAATAAACCGAAAATAAACGCATGTTTCCCTCTCACTCTGCAAAAGCCTAACCTTAACAGTTAACACTTACTGTCTATGTCTGCTCTCAATCAACTTTCTTGGAATTAAGACATGAATTACTGAAGACTGAATGATGCAATGTGTTTATTAATTAGATAGTATAGTACATGTCTTGATTCTTGAGTATCTGCCTGTCTCCCTGGTGTATTTGATTATATTTGTTGAATTTATTTAAATACTTTTGAGATTCAAATACTTCTGAAAGTATTTAAATACTGCCAGAAAAGGATTTAAATACTTCTCAGTTATTTAAATAGTTAAAGTATTTATAAATACTTTAGCATCATTTTCACAAATACTAAGTAGTAAATATTTCAGATAAAGTATTTGTAAGTGTAAATACAAATACTTATTGCAAGAAGTATTTAAATACTTGGTATTTAAATACTTATGAGGTATTTGTAAGTACATATTTGCCCAGCTCTGCTTACGCCTAAAATTTTCTTCGCTATCTTTGCTAAGAATAATGTCCTAAACATCCCTCAAAACCTCGTCCTCATGTAAGTTCCGGAACACAGACACAGACGCTAATTAATATTAAAGTTATCTTCAGATCTACTCTGCACTAAAAAAATGTAGGCGTCTTTGATCTTTACCGCACCGCCAAACACGCCGACATTTTTTACACGCAAAAAAAAAGTTTTGATTTAAGAGTATATTGGTTTATAATATATAATATATAATAAGCAAATGAATTCTTCGTAGAAAACAATTCCTTTTGTTTCAAGTATAATTTATTTACGACCAGCTTTTGATTTCTTGCCACAAAAGTATTCGGTTTATATGAAGAATATATTTATTTGTGTATATATAAACCAATATATTCTTGAATCAAAACATTTTTTTTTTTTCAGTGTAGTCAACTATAACAATTGTTATTTATTTATTAGAGTTTTTATTACGCCATAACCAGAGTGTAAAATAAATCATTTTATAAAAGGTCACTATTTTATAAAATAACTGATTTTGATGACTGGGTGCGACATACTGGGTGGCTCAACCGATGAGACCCTCTTGTAACTTTTGATTAGATTTTTTCTCAAAAGTGATGTAGTGATATGGAATGAAATTTCCAATTATGTGAAGTAAATAACCTAAATGACCGACTTTCGGTTTCGATGCAATGTACATAAAAATAAAATTTTTAAATGGGACGACATTTGAGGGTATGTTTAGGACATTATTTTTAGCAAATGTAACTAAGAAAATTTTGGGCGTAAGTCAGATTTCATTTTTGGTATTTTCTTTAAATGAGGAGTTGGCTAAGGGTGAGTTCCGGAGCATACATGAGAACGAGGATTTGTGGGTATGTTTAGAATATTATTTGTAGCAAAAGTGACCAAGAAAATTTTTGGCGTAAGCTATATTTCATTTTTGGTAAATTTTTAAAATGAAGGGTTGGATAAGGGTGTGTTCCGGGCCCTACATAAGGACGAGGATTTGAGGGTATGTTTAGGACATTATTCTTAGCAAATGTGACTAAGAAAATTTTGGGCGTAAGCCAGATTTCATTTTTGGTAATTTTTTTTAAATAAGAGTGAGTCCCGGAGGATACATGAGAACGAGGATTTGAGGGTATATTTAGAATATTATTTGTAGCAAAGGTGACCAAGAAAATTTTTGGCGTAAGCTACATTTCATTTATGGTGAATTTTTAAAATGAAGGGTTGGAAAAGGGTGTGTTCCGGACCCTACATAAGGACGAGGATTTGAGGGTATGTTTAGAACATTATTCTTAGCAAATGTAACTAAGAAAATTTTGGGCGTAAGCCAGATTTCATTTTTGGTATTTTTTTTTTAAATGAGGGGTTGGCTAAGGGTGAGTTCCGGACCTTACATGAGAACGAGGATTTGAGGGTATGTTCAGGACATTATTCTTAGCTAATATGACGAAGAAAATTTTAGGCGTAAGCCAGATTTAATTTTTGGTATTTTTTTTAAATTAGGGGATGGTTAAGGGTGCGTTGGAGACTTTGGATGCGAAGGAGGTTTAGAAGGAGTATTTTAGATAGTGTTGCCAGTAAGCGTGTCTAGAAAAATTTTACGATTATGTCGGCTTTTAGTTTTTATTAATTTTTCCTTTTCAAATAAAATTCGTTCAAGTGAACGTTCGAAACTTCAGATACATCAAAAATTTGCAAACTGAATAATTTTTTTTTTAATGAGTTCGTGGAAGTTTATAGAATAATATCCTGAAAAGTTTACATTCCGCTCGGATGCAGAACATAAAAAAAAAGTGAAAAAAATATTTTTTTATCAATTTTTTCAAAATTTTTAAATTAAGTCAGGCTAGAAAAAAAAATACAGGTGGGTAGACTACGTGTGTTTCTGAACAAAAAATATTCTAATAAAATGTATCGCTAAAGCCACGGTTTTCCCGGAAAAAAATAGTGAAGTAACTTTGTCACTCTGCTCGGCCAAGCACACGGTTAAATGCATACTACGGAACCTCTAAAAATTGTTAGCAGTTCTAACAAGTAAAATAAAGCTTTTATTCTCTTTCTGATTACACATTTTTAACATTTTTCTTAGTGACTAAGGGTATAAATAGTGAGTCTAGAGGGAAAATATATAATTATGAACGCATACACAGCCGCTGAATCGCTCCCATGAATTTTTACGTGCCTTTACTGTATTGTATTTATTACAGATACACCTATCCACATTTCAGCTATGTCCATTGAATTCCTTATACTTACATTTGTTAATATATTGGAAAAGTTCCAGAATTTATATTCAAAATAATCAAAGATATTTTCATAGTTTTAAGGATAAGATCATGTCACTCCTTAAAAACGTATTGACACAGTACAAAATAATGCCCTTCGGATTTGTCTTGGTGCTATGAGGTCAACTCCTATTGATGCCCTGCATGTAGAAGCTCTAGAACCTCCATTAAAACTCAGAAGAGATTTACTGAGCGAAAAAATACTTTTGAAAATTTATATTAACAATCCGCCACTTTTTAAAAAAATATCATCACTCAATATCTTTGATCTGACTAATAAATATTGGATTAAAAAAAAGCTCTCCACCTCTTGCTTCTGCATTCCGTGAATGTTCTCTTTTACTCCCAAACATTGAAAATGATGATAATTGGCTGAGCAACTACAATTATTTTTCCTTATTTACGGATATGACGGTATGCATACCTCAATACAGTGAGAATTTGAGAATGAGCATAAATTCCTTAAATTTAACACTCGAAAAATACCCAAATTCGGAGCTGGTATACACAGATGGTTCTAAGTCCTCAAGTGGAACAGGATGCGCATTTTATATACCCTCAAAAAATATCGAGAGAAAAATAAAACTTAAGATAGAGTGCTCTGTTTTTACAGCGGAGGCGACAGCCATCTATGAAGCTCTCAAGTTTGTATTTACTTCAAAATACCAGAAAACCGTTATTCTTTCTGATTCCCTATCAGTTCTCCTGGCTCTAAAAAACACTACCACATTTAACATTAAAACCAACCCCTTTATAATATACATTAAAGGCTTGGTACAAAATATCTTTGACGAAGGGAGAGAGGTATACTTTGTGTGGGTAAAGTCCCATATAGGATTGAAGGATAACGAACACGTGGACGATCTAGCTAAGGAGAGTATTGAGGTAGGAAATAATTGTAATTATAAAGTATGTATGACGGATGCAACGATAATATTTAGATCGAAACTAAGGAATAATTGGGATTACATGTGGAAAGAATCAGCGTTCATAAAACCGACTCGATATTCTCTTATTCACCCTGACTTGCCAAATAAGTTTTGGCATGAAAACTATAACTGCTCCCGAAAATACATCACAACGATTATCCGTTTGAAATTTGGACATGCATGTTATCCTGCACACTTGTTTAAAATAAAGATCTACAGCTCTGATGTCTGCGAATATTGCAATGTCACAGGTGACCTGGATCACATATTCTTTGAATGTACAAGACACGCAGAAGCAATTGATACATTATATAACAATATAATAAAATATGGCAACATCCCTACACCGTTCAATATACTATATCTGTTGTCCTTAAATAAAAAGAAAATTTTTGACTATCTTATGGATTTCTTGGAAGAGACAAGAACTAAGTTATAGGTTAGCTTTGTTTCCTTTGTTCTTCACCTTTGTGTTATAAAAACCCTCCTAACCGTGGTCTTATTTTGTATGTTAGAAAAATGCCCTGAAAGACCCCTGGGCGAGAAGTTTGTGACCTATGTACATCCTTTGTTTTGTTTTTGACAGTAATCAGGTAGTGGTTATTGTTTAGGTTAGATGTAGGTTTGTAATTTCTCTTGTGGCTGGCTGTATGGCCTCGGCCTTTATGCAAAAAAAAAAAAAAAAAAGGATAAGATCATGACAATCGCAATTTCTTATGATATGATGATATGATTAATCATATTTTCGAAAAAATGCATAAAAGTAAACGAATTTGTGTTTGAACATTCGAAAAGTATAATTTTTTTCCGAAATAGTGATATTTTATTTTTTCCAATGGGGCAATTTCTCGACAAGTTACAGCCTCCAATATATATATTTATCAAGAAAATCATCAAGCAATTAAATTAAAATGATTTGATATGTACTTTTTTGAATCCACGTTACTACAGCTTAATAAACCATAATAATCATGAAGTGTACCATTTTAACAGTTCTCAATGAAGAAATAATTTTTTTGAAGGGCTTTTATTTTTTTCTATATTACTTCCATATCCAGTGGAAGTATAGTAACGACAAAAAAATTTTTAAAAATTCTTATTGTTCAAATAGGCTTAAAATGTCACGAAACGTCAAAATTTTAAGTATAAGCGAAAAAAAATTTCTGTCTGTCGGTCTAACTTTTTTTGTGCGCACGTTTACTCTGGAACCGTTCAAGATTTTGACTTAAAATTTGGTACACATATGTACTTTAACGAGATTTAGAACTAGATTCTATTTTCATCTTGTTCCGTCGAAGGGATGGGAGGTAAATTGGGGTAAATTTGGGATAAATGGGTAAATCAAGCAGGTAAGAGTCCATAAAATTGGTATTTAGTATATACAAGAGAAGCTAAGGTCTCAAAAAAACTTTTGGCATTACCACCTCCACCCCATTATTAAAGGGGATGAAAAAAAAATTGTGATTTAGTGTATGTACAAGAACCAGAAACCTCAAAATATTTTTTTACTTCATCCACCCCCACTACCACCCCCTCTATCACCACTCCCACCACACTACCGATGTGGGGTATCGTTTTATGGGTTTTTGGGGTAGAGGATTTCAAATATTATATTATTAAAGTTCTATAAACAATTATTTCCACATACAAAATGTTTTCGTTGTGAGTGACATAGAGAATCTGGATGTGGAAGTAGTGATTCCTTGGGCAGCGATTTTTTTTATTGCGACGATTGAGTTCGGGCGTGATAATATATATAAGTATATTTTTCCCATCCATCCTTTGCTTGTTTTGTTTAAAACAAAAAAGCATCAGAAAGCTACAATTTCCATCTTTTAAATGAACCAACACTCATATATATTGAACAAATTCTGATTTAGTGACATGCAGGGCCGGATTATCCACAAGGCTAAATAGGCTATAGCCTAGGGGCGCCGAAGCGCGAGGGGGCGTTTCGGCAATTCAAAACTAACTAAATTTATCTCCCGACCGCCGACGGATGACATTTACTGTTTACCATTGACCATTGGAAAATAAAATGTATAGTACCGTCGTATAATGCATAAGGGCTGGCGAAAAAACAGCCATAAAATCGAGTTCGGATAATGAGCGTAAAAAAATTGTTTAAGGAAAGACAAACATAAAAAACTTTTGTACCCGCCGCGCCGCCTTATCTGGGCCGAAATTAATAAATTTGTATAAGCCTATGTGTACCCATTCTATGGTTAACTATTTTGGTTACATTTTATAATTATATCCGTATTAAGAATTATAAAGACCAAAATACCTAACTATTCATTTACTTATATTTAATTTTCAGATATCAGATATCTGAGAGAAAAGTAAATAATATGAAATAGAAAATGCGATATGATTTTAAGTAGAGTCCTGTTCATACGTTTAAGTAATTATCCATATCTGAAGTTTTTATTGCCGTAATTCTTCCTGGTATAGGCTAAGGTCTTCCTATATTTACGTCGGTACTTTTTTTTGTATAAGAAAATTATTTGATTATTTTATTTTGATAAAATTGTCGAATTTATTACTTTTGTATTACTTACTTCCACATCCAGTGGAAGTATAGTAACGACAAAAAAATTTTCAAAAATTTTTATTGTTCAAATAGGCTTAGAATGTCATGAAACGTCGAGATTTTAAGTTTGAGCGAAAAAAATTTTCTGTCTGTCTGTCGGTCTGTCTGTCAGTCTGTCTGTAACTTTTTTTGTGCGCACGTTTACTCTGGAACCGTTTGAGATATTGACTTGAAATTTGGTACCCATATGTACTTTAACGAGATCTAGAAGTAGTTAAGTAGTGAGAGAATGAGCGCAATTCAAGGTCAAGCTGTAGCTGTGACGTCAGCACGCCCGCAGCCCCGCGGGTGGCGCGCAGGTGATAGATGATAGATCCTATGATCTAGGTTCTAGTGTGAGGTGAGATAATGCTAGATGATAGATCCTATTATCTAGGTTGTAGTGTGAGGTGGGATCTTCATAGATGATAGGTGATAGGACCTAATGGGAGGGGGGAGATCCAATCCCCGAGCTTAGATATTAGATTATAGCTAAAGATAAGAGATTATATCTAAGAGGGGGTGGCTAAGAGTATATAGGATGTATCTAGTAATAAAATAAGTATACAGGGTGTATTTAGTAATAAAAATAAGTATATAAGGTGTACTAGTGATATGGTGTATCTAGTAATAAAAATAAGATGGCTGCCGTTTATTGTTTATAGTTATTGGCGAATAGTATTGCATGTTTACGTTAGAGGGCGTTAGAGGTTAAGAAAATGGCTACAGACATCCATCATTGAGTTTAAATAGACAAGTCTTATATATGGAATAAATATTCATCTACTTCAATACGTAAATTTTATATTTGAATGTTAAAACTGTGACCAAATGCAGAAACGTTATCGGATTCCAGGAAATTGTTAATGTAAATAAATGCGACTGTCTACGGCTATATGTATATTTAAAACGTGATTAATTGTCTTTAGATAACAGCATCCGACGGTTATAATACAATGACTAATAAGTCACGTGATCTATTATAAGGAGCGTCTCAGGGTTTGGAGAGAAATAATGTAAACAATGAAATCATCATATTTTTTCTCATATTTTTCTGCTTACACGATACGAAAAGTGGGGGTGGAATACAGCATAAAAGTAAAGACCTGAGATCGCTGCATTCATTCACAATCTTAAAGTCGATATATACAAGCAGCAGCAGCAGCAATGTCTTCCACAAAAATTAATGTTGAAGCTCATGTCACGCCGTTCATGAAAATCTATGAGCTGGAAGTCGATAGAAAATATAAAGTGCTAGATATATATAAAGCACTTTCACCGTATGGTATCCAGGTCCAAGTAATCCTCGAAAATTGTAAAGTGAGTCTACCAGCCAGATACTCACGCATTATTTCTGATGATGATATGGTAACGCTACAACAAACCATTATACTAAAAGAAGTGTACTTAGTATATAGAGGGCTAGCAGGCACGACCACTAACATTGAATTCATCGAGTCCTAAAGATGGATCCCGAAACATATAAGAAGAGGTTACAGCAATTTATGAACAATTTAAAATTACTCGGAGAAGACGTTAAGTACGTTGAAGTTTTACGTACATTTCAACATGTCAGTATCCAGCCGAAGAAGTCCAAGAACAGTTCAGTTCAGCGAGGACGTTAAAATTCATCACATTTACCATTGGAGCTATGCCCATAGAACTGCTAGATGTGGTAACTGGATGCAAGACGCCCGCGATCGAGATCGTTTTCAAATTAAAATATTACGATACGCTCAAATAATTAATCCAGTACTTGAACATAAATATTCTGTTATTATATCACAAAACATGTAACCTCTTTCTTATATGTATTAATAAATTAATTTAAAAAATGGTTGACTATTATTACCCATTTCCTAATTAAATGAAGAATTCAGATTTTTTTTTTCAAGTTTATTGTAACGAAAATGTTCATGCTACATTTTATGTCTTTTTTAATGTCGAATTTAAATATGCAATCAAAAAAATTAAATCTTAAAAAATAAAGCCAGCCCAGGCAAAAAATGAAAAAATTCATATTTTTCAAGTTTATTGTAACGAAAATGTTCATGCTACATTTTATGTGTTTTTTAATGCTGAATTCAAATATGCAATCAAAAAAATTAAATCTTAAAAAATAAAGCCACCCCAGACGAAAAATAAAAAAAATAATTTAATTTTTATAATATATTTTATTTATCTGAACGCATAATACAGTAATGAAGCTTATATATGTACATGGAATACATAACCTATAAAAATAATAGCAATAATAATAATAATAATAATAATAATAATAATAATAATAATAATAATAATAATAATAATTAATATAAGTGCATAAAAATTAAACAATGCTACTTTTTTCAATCCAACTGTTATGGGAACTGTCAAATCCAAGCCATTTAACGAAAACCTTATTTCCTTTCTTCCTTAAAACTTTCTCAACGAGATACATGTCTGAATGTTTAACCTTCTGCAGTTCTTCAGTATAGAAGCATCCTTCTATTGGTTGTTTCTGTGCATCGGTCAGTAAGTATGTTATGGGGCTGGTATAATTAATTTTTGAAATAGTAAATATTTCATTAGACCAATTAGGAGTATAACCTTTATCGAACACGCCTCTGTACTTGCTTATTCTCACATGATCGTTAATTTTAAATTTAGGTAATTGCGGGTATGTAATTGTAGGATAATTGTAAACGGATTTCAAGAGTATTTTTTCATTCTTTTTATTTACATCTACAGGTTTCATGCCGATGGTACGATGCCTAGTATTATTATATTTCTTAATAATATCAGCAAGTAAATTATACCACCGAAAAGAACCATTTATACTAAATTCTTTATACATCATAGATTTTATAGTCCTATTTACGCGTTCGACTACTGAACATTTTTTAGTGCTATACGAAGAATAATGATTAATTTTATATTTTTTCATTAATTTTTGAAAATTAATATTATAAAATTCGGTTCCATTATCAGTCTGTAAATTGACTGGGATTCGTTTATCTGCGACTAATATTTTTTCCATAGCTCGAGTAACATTTACGCCAGATTTAGATTTAACTGGTTCAGCCCATACGTACTTTGAAAAAACATCAATTACAATGAGAATATATTTATAATTTTTATTGTAATTAGCATATGGAATCATTTCGACTAAGTCAGCCTGAAGCAATTCATTTAAACCTCTAACTACGACTTTTCGTCTCTTAAAGTTAATTCTAGCCGGCTTATGTATTTCATTAACAATATCTCTTTTTATAGCAGACATGTTTACAGTTCAACAATAATTTACGTACTGTTAAATTAATCCAGCGGTTCGATTATTTTACTTTCTAATAGTTCCTCTAAAGTTCTATTTATTTCATTCGTATGACTTGAATTGCCTGCCTCCTGTGAAGCTATCAAAAGCCTAAGACGATCGACGAGTTCATTAGGATCGTCCCAATATACGTAATCAATAGCATTATCGGTGACTTGCATCATTAATTCACCGCCTTTTACTTTACCAGGAGCACGTTGCCGAGGTTCGCGAGCGTAAAGCATCGGTTTAATAATATGCAGGTACTTCCAGCTCTTACTACCGGACTTTTGCTTTTCAGAATCATAATTTCTCTTATGTGCGCTAGTCCTTTTTACAATATCAATGTACTGTTTCTTATCATCATAGTTATAGTGATGCGAACGTTTTTTAAATAGTAATTCATAAAGACCGCGAGTGCCCTGATACTCTTTATTATTTATTATTAAATTGTCACCGTCAAACTGAATGACAGAATTTCCAATATAATATTTATCTTCTTCGGGATTATATCGTACACCATATCGAAAATCATGTGTATTTTCAGTATCATGCATCATCTCAGATATATACGTTTTAGGCAGATCGCTAAATTTCTCAAGATACTTCTCATCTGACTGGTCGCCTTCTTCAGAGTCGACAATCGACGGTGACGGTGTAATATTAATATTTTTTTCATCCTCTGAGGGTTCAGACTTTTTCTTAATGTTTAAATTCTCATCCGTCTCAAGCTTGATATGTTTAGCTATTGAATGTAAAGGTGCGGTGATTGGGGCAAAAGACTTTTCGATTTGCAGATCGTACATTTTGAGTGCCTCTAATTTGCGCTTTACGGCTTTCCGAGCTTCGATAATTTTATTAGTAATGTCCATGTCGACAGGTGCGTCAGATAACATGTGTAATTATCAACTGATTGAGATAGTAAAATCACAGGTATATATACTCGTCAAACCCCTTTCTGTATCGGCCATGTTTAATATCGCTATCTTTATCTATCACTAGGAATCCGTATTTATCTTTCCAGCATAACGAGCACATATGTTTGAAATCCTCAAAGCTCATATCGGTATTAACGTGATCGGAATATACATGTCTAAGATTCATGTCATCCTGCTTGAATAATATCAGTAAATTTGCATTGTCTCTTATCAGATGTTTTGGAATGCGTATAGGTCTGACAGAGATAGAAGCTGTCTATCTGTTTATGCCGTCCCATGCTAAAGTAGTCACGCATCACACTTTGATTGTCGCAAGCTACGTCATCAAATATAAAAATGGAATTAATTTTAGCTTGCGCAGGCGTCATTATTACATCGCTATCCTTGAATTCATGATATCCCACGATCGAGCCGAGTACTTTTCTAAGATATTCATATTTAGGCTGGTAGAGAGATTTCGAGTAGACGTAAACATTCTTGAAACGCAAGCCGTGTGGATGAGTCAGCAGGCTTATCACGATGTTTGTTTTCCCACAATTTGAAGGTCCGCATATGATACACCTGATGCTGTCGGGTAACAGAGGACCATGTCTACTATCTTTTTTCACATGACTATCGAAATCGAGATTATCGATTTTCAGACTGTTACCTGTCTTGATGAAACGCATGATTGACACTGAGGTATTTCCACCAGGAGTTTAAGTATAAATAGCTTTCGATCACCTGTAACACCTCAGTCTACTATTACATGCGATAGAGGTAACATGGCTGTAAACACTCTCATAAATAAATTACCTTTCGAAGCCCATATCCCTGGCTATCGTTTCTGCGGCCCGGGTACTAAATTAGAAAAAAGACTGGCGCGAGGAGATCGCGGAATTAATGGTCTAGATGAGGCGTGTCGTGACCACGACATACAATATTCTAAAGTCAATGATGTGAAAGGACGGCATATTGCCGATAAAGAATTGGCAAAACGTGCTCTGAAGCGTGTATTTGCTAGGGATTCATCCATCGGAGAAAGAGCGGCAGCAGCCGGTGTAGCAGGCATCATGAGTGCTAAAGTTAAATTAGGCTTGGGATGTAAAAAAAGAAAATGTGGCGGTACGATGACGTTTAAAAAAATATCCAATAAAATTCGTAAACTAGTACGTGGAGCTCCCTCTGTCGGAGATGCTATTAAAAAGGCCTCTCGTGCAGTACAGCGTATTAAAAAAGATAAAAAAATATCACCGATGGCTGCTCGCGTTATTCCTATACCGAAGACGGGTGGCGTTCTACCGCTAATACCAATATTTGCCGGACTTAGTGCTCTGGGAGCGCTAGCCGGCGGATCTGCAGGTATGGCGAAAGCTGTAAGAGATTCTCAGGCGGCAGCCTCCCAGCTTAAAGAATCTAAACGTCACAATCAGGCTATGGAGAGTATCGCCCTCGGTAAGGGACTCTATCTTCGTCCCTATCGAACGGGACTTGGACTATACATGAATAAAAACACCAACAGCAAGTGACTAGTAAAATTACCAAATCGAGCGCTCACCGACGTGGATCTGAAAAAATATGTTAAGATGTTAAATATACCTAATTTTCGAGGAATATTTATGCGAGACCGACTACCTAAACGCGTACATAAAATTGAGACGGGCATTGTGAACTTGGATAGTGATAGCGGTAATGGTACTCATTGGACTGCATACTTTAAGAACGGTTCGAAAGCCGTTTATTATGATAGTTTTGGTAATTTACAGCCTCCTCTCGAATTAATAAAATATTTAAATTGTTCTATTGAATACAATCACAAGCAGTATCAGTCTTATGACACAGTAAATTGTGGACATCTGTGTTTACAATTTCTATATAATGCGTCATGCTTTTAAGTCACGTTCATTCTCAGAGCTAACCTTGAAGCCGCAACATGTCTTGTACGTTTACATTATCCGGCAAATCATCTAATTTAACCTCGCACTTTTCCCCACCCATAGACCTTGAAGACGGCGCTGAATATTCGCTTGCTTTAATAAATTTCGAGGCGTATAACTCCATACCGAACATAGACGCTACAAATAATCATATGTATTATGATACAGACGATAAGTTTATAAAAATTCCGGAGGGCTCGTATGAAATAGAAGATATAAATAATTACGTAAGAAAGCATTTTATTCTGAATCATGGTAACGATGGTCATATTTCTATAGTATCCAATAAAAATACGTTAAAAGTGGAAATAAAATCCAATAAGATGATAAATTTTGAAAAGGCCGGCGGTATTGGCAGTTTGTTAGGATTTACATCTCGTCGTCTAAAACCGCTCGAGAAACATATATCTGATTTCCCGGCAAAAATTCAAAAAGTAAACGCTATATGCGTGGAGTGTAATCTCATCACGGGCAGTTACATGAATGATAGATCTGTACACATTATTCATGAATTTTTTCCTAGCGTGCCTCCCGGCTATAAAATAATAGAGTGTCCCGCTAATGCAATTTACCTACCGATTAATAAGAGGCATATAGATAGCATATCAATTAAGATAGTCGATCAAGACGGTGATCTTGTTAATTTCCGTGGCGAGGTCATCACGGTAAGACTGCACTTGAAGAAGAATGGGTCTTAGTTTCCGAAATAGTTTAAAAGGAACACCTGCTCGCGCTCGAAACAGTTCACCTGTAACCTTCAAGGTGTTAACATCTAAAAATAGACGTTTTCTTTACTCTCTCGGTTACAAAGTGCTAATATGAATCCGAATATTTTAAACGTGTTTGAGAAGCCTACGTTTGAAACCGCGATAACTAATTTTGAAAATCATAGTCATGGACCATATTCAATCAGAAATTTAAATAATAACGACGAAATTCGTATACCCATTCAGCAGCAGGATGTGTATACTGCGCCGTATGCTAGTTCGCTGTATATGCGGGGCCGGTTACTTAAAGAGGATGGTACGGTTTCGAACACAGCGGTCTTTGATAAAATGGGGTTATTGTATCTGTTTGACGAGATACGATACGAAGTGAGCGGTAAAATTGTGGACAGCAGTAGAAATCCAGGCCTCGCGACTGTTATGAAGGGATATGCATCATTCACTCCGAATGACGCGAATCACTTAGAAAATGCTGGGTGGACTGATGTGGATGATAATTTTGCAGACGAGAACGGTTACTTTGACGCATGTATACCTTTAAAAATATGTCTGGGGTTCGCAGAGACCTTTGAAAGAATTATTTTAAATGTCCGTCAAGAGCTGGTACTCGTTCGCAGTAGTATTGATACAAACGCAATCATAAATCTTGTAGCCGATGAAAATATTAAAGTAGAATTGGAAATCGTTCAATGGCGTGTACCACACGTGACTGTATCTGACGTTGAGCGATTAAAATTAATGAAATATCTAGAGAGGAATATCGATTTGCCTGTACCGTTTAGAAGCTGGGAATTACATGAATACCCCATGCTGATGGAATCGCAGACGCATACTTGGAATATTAAAACTTCGTCTCAGTTAGAGACACCGCGATATATTATTTTCGGTCTTCAAACGGGTCGTAAAAATGCAGTCGCTAAACGTATGAGTGAATTTGATCACTGCGAGTTGACTAATTTTAAACTTTTTTTAAATTCGGAATCATATCCCTATGATAACTTGAATATTAATTTTGAGAAGAATTTCTGTGCTACTCTGTATGAAATGTTCTGTCAATTTCAGAAATCTTATTATGAAAAAGAAAATGAACCTCTGCTTACTAAATATAAATTTAAAACTAAAGCTCCTCTGGTAGTTATCGACTGTTCGTGTCAGAATGAGGTTGTAAAGTCGAGTGCAGTGGACATTAGGCTGGAATTTAGCACTAATAAAAATATTCCGAAAGACACTGCTGCATATTGTCTTATAATTCATGATAGATTGATTTATTACAATCCTTTAACCAGTATAGTTCGTCCATACTAATATGTATATAATAGACGTGCAGGGCTTCCAGCATAAAAAGGAGTTAGCTTTTACATGTAAAGAAATTTCAATTTTTAATATTACCGATGTCTCGTGTGTACATCGGATAATTAAACCGACTGTTAGTTACGGGCTTCTTACACACAATATTCAGAAGCAAATTAATTGGATAACTGATCATGTGCACGGTCTCCAATGGTCCACGCCTTATGATAATCTCCGGTACGGCGACCTGCAGGACTTCATCGACAGCCACGTACTTGAGAGAGAAGCAAAAGTTTATGTCAAGGGACTGGAAAAGAAGCGATGGCTTCAGCATTATCTGTCTAATAATAATAATATTATAGACTTATATAATTGTAATAATATGAATAGTTTAATGTTAAATAATTTAGAATATCATTGTCATAAACATATTAATAATCATTTACGCTGCTCTAGGCAGAATGTCTACTCGATATATCAGTGGTATATTGTAAATAAAGATAAGGATTTTGAATAAACAAATTTATGCTAACCATACTGGCTTTTATTTCTGTATACATGTGTGCGTGTATGAATGACGAGTGGGGAGGGGGGGCAGAGAGAGAGAGAGAAGTGGGGGGAGAGCTCTCGCTTCGAGTCAGAGCGCGGTGATCAGTTAGACGTTGCAAAGATGCACAATCAAACGGGGCTTAGAGAGCTGATAGCGGGCAATATTTGCCAATGTTCAATGTGTCAAGTCCCACCGGAGGGCTGGAGGTACCTGGGGCTGCCTCAGCCCCAGGACCCCGTAACGCAACCACCACCACCACCACCACAGGAGATGCCCCGGCTGATACTCTTAGCCGACATCATGAAAGGTATTTAAAATATTTTTTCCGTTTCGTATAACTCAATACTTATAGATATTTTTTTAAATTGTTACAGACTCCATTGAACTCAGAATTTCTTCGGAGATTTGGAGAGGTCGATCTGTCAGCCGGCGAGACCAATAAATTTCTTTTTTTAATTAACATACGATCTGCCCTCCTGCCGGATAGCCAGACCAGTGTTTTTATTATTTTATTAATTCTACACAATTTTAATTATAATTTTTTTATATTAATAAAAAATGTTATTAATAATCTTTTTTTATTTCAATGAGTTGATAGCATCTCATACTTATTAAGTGTCTGAACAGCTCGAACAGCTCCAACAGCTCCAACAGGTGTAACAGGTACCGTACCTGTTACACCTGTTGGAGCTGTTGGAGCTGTTCGAGCTGTTGGAACTGACCATATATAATACACGTATATGTATATGTATATGGGCTGCTTGAACAGCTCCAACAGCTCCAACAGCTCCAACAGGTGTAACAGGTACCGTACCTGTTACACCTGTTCGAGCTGTTGGAGCTGTTCGAGCTGTTGAAACTGACCCTATATATTACATGTATATGTATATGTATATGAGCTGCTTGAACAGCTCCAACAGCTCCAACAGCTCGAACAGCTCCAACAGGTGTAACAGGTACGGTACCTGTTACACCTGTTGGAGCTGTTCGAGCTGTTGGAGCTGTTCAAGCTGTCTCGCCTGCCTCTCTCATGATCATCATGTCAGGATAGGTATTAGGAAATAAAACACACATTTTATAAATAATTTAATTTATTAAATGTAAAATATTTATATTACAATACTTTAATACTAATTACAAAAAATGTAGACGAACTATGTCAAGCGTCTTAACATAATCTTCTAAGGTAGTTGATGGCCAGTGCCCGCTGTCTGGACCAGAGCTCCAACCAATCGGCTGCCCAGAGCGACCTTTGGATATATTATCCTCCAGCCATTTTATTAACTGCTTATGCTCTTCATTGAAATTAATATCTAATTTGAAATGTATATTATTCCTACCAATTACTCGAAACAAAATTTCAAGAAATTCGTATTGTGTAAAGTAAGCTGCCTCGCAAAATGCTTTATTAATCGACCAATCAATACTTTTATAATTATCAGAAATATTTTTAGCCGGGTACGATTTCGAATAAAAATCAATTGACATATAATCATCATTACACGTTAATAATTCTTCTAAAAAAATTCTAAAATAACTATTATTCGCGGCGGGATAATGTCTGTTAATTACTTCTCGTAATCGATACACGGTAAGGTGAGTAATACATTCTCTTTGGAAAATATATTCCAACTGCTGAATAAAAATATCGTTTTGAAGTTTTTTCGTAAATATTTTTTTCATTAAATCGAAATTAGAACTATCTCTTAAAGCCATCCAGTATAAAGCTTTGTCCGGTATAACAATCTTTTCTAAAATTTTATGAACTAATTGATAATTACCCCAATTCAGTGCATTTTGAATGTACTTCTCATATACGTCGCGAGTGATAAGTACAAGCTTGTACTGCAATTCTTTTTCTAACCCGTCCATCGCGATCAAAGTCTCTAAAGTAAATGAATCCGAACGGCTACTGCCAAGCGCTTCACTGCGTCGATGACGTCATCTGACGAGCCGAGACTTGTTGGAAATTATATCCCCAAGGTTTCGTATCGGTATTTATATAATTTATAATTCTTTTATCATCATACGGACTGAGTGCCACCTTATTCTGTTTGATAGTATATATTTCATGTTTCTTTGATCGAATTAATCGCTGCTCTTTGGTCAAAATTTCTTTATTAAATAGACAATTCGTAAAGTCTTCAAATGTAATTTTTCTGATTACCGAACGCGAAAGACCCTTGATCTTTTTATTTACCGACACCCCCTCCACTTTATAACTATACATTTTTGCACGGAGTCCTACGAATTCTGTCATTACGCGCCCTTGACATTCGTCTTTCATTACGCCTAGTACCTTCTTATTTGCATGAGGTATTCCGTAGACATTGTCTACAGGATAATCCGATGTGTCGAACTGATGGATGTCTTTTTTAATGTACTTGTATATATCAACGTCGCTAAATTCGTAAATTAAACTGTCTGTGTCCGTGTAAAGTAGTTTGGCTTGCTCACCGAATTCTTTTTTAATATAATCATAATGAAAATCGTAAAGAATAATTTTTGAAAGATCTAAAATGGCGAACCCCACATATATTGGCTTATCGAATTTAATTTTTAGTCGATTCATTTCAATAATAATCATATCCTCGCCGAAGACAGTCGAACTGTGAAAGTTCGGTTTCGCGAGCAGAGACTTGGCGCCCCATCTCCCCTCCCATTTAGTTACCAATTTAACATCTTTGTGCTTGCGGACATTCTCCATTGTCTTTCCGAACACCGCATTGTTCATTAGCTTATAGAAATTTTTCTGAAACTCGTTACTTGCCTGTTTTCGTAAATCCGTATTTAAATCAATGTATTTCTTTAGCCATCGCGACTGTTTAAATTTTAAAATTCTATGTACCGTCTTGAGTTTTAATCCGCGTTCTAAACATTTTTTTAAAGTCCTATAATGCATTACATATCGCGTTTTATCTAACAGAGTGGTCATTAATTTTGAATGTTTTGAACCGGGCGGCACCATATGTTCTGGACACATTGGGAGATATTTATGTAGCTCATGTAATTCAAGTGGATACTCGATATCTACTTCCAAAATATAACCGATGTCTGACTCGTCCGATAAATTTGGAATATCTATGGCATAAAATTGTTCGACGGGTACCCACTCGAAAGCACCTGTAGGTAGCGGAACAGACATCCCGGCTCCATACATGTTATTGATGTCAAAGTACATGATGTGAGTCTCTCTTTCGTCGGGATTAAACGCATCCCCCATGTACTTGTTGTTAGCTTTCGAATATCTGTTAGATACCTGCGCTACACCGCCTCTTACGCCTTTTTCGATCATCAGTATCATATCAATGTCTGTGAGAAGCTCTAAATTTTCTTTAGTTATTTTTAACATCGCGTCGAATGCCAGTCCCGGAGCAGTATAATAATTTAAAGCGTCAAGTCCGTACGTCTGTATGCATGTCTCGCGGAAATTTTCAAATATATCAGCTAGCAGTAATACATCTGTTTTTAAATATATATCGGAATATTCTCCTAATGTCTTAATATCGAATTTATTCCAGATATTTATAGCATGGTTATAATCGTCCTCTGTTATGTTTTCGTCTGTTAGTTTACTGTAAAATTCTTCTTTAGCCGGTAGAGATGTCTCGTCTAATTTTTCCCAAGAATTTAAATAATCATAAGGAAAAACACCTTTCCGCGTTAATAATTGAAATTGTTCGTCATTATTACAGTACGATTTAGTGATTCGTTTCTGGTCATCGTCGAGATAGGAAGCTAGTTTTTCGATTTTGTCTGCCATAAACCTAAACGAATCAATAAATCTTAGTTTAATTTTCGTATCTTTAACCCGTTTAGTGAAAGAAATGTATTTTTCCTTATTAATCGGTAATAATGAAATTTGTCCGTCAAATGCCGTTGCTAGCTGTTTGATTATCAGGTGGCCGTCGTAACCTGATAAACAATGAAATATAACTGGAATCACATGACTGTCTTGATAATTAATGTTACATCTCATATGCGCCGGTCCCCTATAATACCCAGTTAAATGATTGTGATCAGCTACTTTGATGTCAGTCTCTTTGAAGAGCTCCTCACAGATATGACAGACCTGCGCGAGATCGAATTCATTTTTTTGTGTCTCGTTTAACGACTCCATAGGTTTTATGTCGGACATGATTACATTAACTCGGTCTGAAATTTTTTCAAGTTCTTTAACAAACCAGTACTGACAGTCGGCGCCTCGGTACATTTTAAATTGTGATAGACTGTCATCGTACGAACATTTTAAGTAATACGCGACGCTAAAAGCCGTATGTTTCTGGTAATTTTGAGTATTTTGATTCGTGTTAGCATCACAGTCCTCTAAGATACATTCGAAATCAGCATAAATAGCGAACGGTACTCTTTCTTTATATCGGTAATTTTTAAATTTTAAAAACTTTTCATTCTCATCCGGTAATTCAATTTTGCAAGTATTAGTTTTCGAATTACAATCATTTGAATGTCGGTCTAGAAGTTCTTGAGTAGTAAAATGATTAAGACATCGGTTGCAAATAAAATGTTTACCATTATGTGAAGATAATTGTTTAGATAATAATCATTAATAAATTTACGACCCGTTCAAAACTGTATTTACTTAAACATACCGGTAAAACTTCCCTTTTAATTACGGTGTATACGTTTATCGAAATATCATTTAAGCGTTCGAATTTTTTAATATTTCTTAATTCCATCGGAAACTCGATGCCATCATATTTCAAAACGTCCTCAAAATGAGGATATGAAGTTACTCTCTGCTCATCCTTTTTAGCTGGGTATAATGCCGAAACTACTGACCATAAGAAGCAATATTCGTCATTATTTTTAACGTTAATAACACACATTTTATTTTTTATAAAGCTTGGCATTTCAGCGTATGTTGATAATCCCACTGTTATAGGACAATATTTATTAACATTTACTCTTAGCCCGATAATTTCCGATAAGGCCCAGCCTGAATCTTTTCCTTGAAAGTCTTCTAGATGTTTCAATAACCGTTCGGATACATTTTCTTTATACCATTCCTTTAAATTCGTATTTAAGTCTATCACAGCGTTCCTTGTAGCAAATGTTTTTAATTCCACTGTGCCATTAGTAGGCTGTACGAAGTTACATTCAAAAATAACATTTACTTTAATTAGTCCATCTTTCAAACATTTTTTAATTTGAATAGAGAAGCTCCTAAACGCTTTTTTAAAAAATAATACCGGTTCTTTAATTTGTACGTTAGTTATTATACCGGACTTAACACGATTTTTAAAACAAGATTCTACCTCTTGATATACTAAATATTTTCGTGCTGCCGGCTTTAAGGAACCGCCTAATATTTTATTTTTTAATTTTAATTTTTTCAATTGCTCTCGGTAGTATTTTAAAAGCGCTAAATTATTTTCCAATTTAAATATATTTTCACCTTTATTATCGATATGAATTTTGATTTTAATTGCCTTGGCTACTAGTTTAATATTGCTATTAATTATCGAAATATGTTGGTCGATTTCATCATCGGTCTTTAAGAGCAGCAATGATTTTTTAGTTAAATTAATTATATCAGTACTGAGTTTAGATACGGTCTCGGTAGACGACATACTGTTTCAATTAGACAACCGTTCACCGCGAGAGATAAACAGCTAATGATCGAGGTGGGGAGATGACGCTGCTTTTATACTCGGCGGCTGAGGGTCACGTGACTTTGCAGTGAACGATTTCTAAAAGGCCCCTGAATTTTCATAATCTGTTCGTCTTTTACATATAAAACAATGTTAAATTGCTATATCGCTGCGGGGTGGCTACATATTCCCATAAGAAACCATGTATTGTAAGGCACAAAATTCTTCGCATGCATCTTTAACGTATACCTATCTTATGTTAGTAGGCTATCAGAAATGATTTCATTTGTTTACATTAACAATTTCCAGGAATCCGATAACGGCTCTGCATTATATTCTTATTACATTGAAATCTAAACGTAGAGAAGCGAACGAATATTTATCTTATATAAAACTCAGGCTAAAGAGACTTGTCTGAAAAGCGTTTATATTGGCTCTTGATATTTCCTTTGATCTAGCCGCTGTAGTTATCTAAAGGTAATTAATCACGTTTTAAATATACATATAGCCGTAGACAGTCGCATTTATTTACATTAACAATTTCCTGGAATCCGATAACGTCTCTGCATTTGACCGCAGTTTTACATTCAAATCTTAACATATAGAAGTAAATGAATATTTATCTCATAATTATAAGACTTGTCTATTTAATCTCAATGATGGACGTCAGTAGCCATTTTCTTAACGCCCACTAACGTAAACATACAATACTATTAGTCAATAAACAGCAGCCATCTTATTTTAGACACACCCTGTATACTCTTAGCCACGTCCTTTTAGATATAATCTCTTATCTAAGCTCAGGGATTGGATCTCCCATCTCCCCCCTCCCATTAGGTCTTATCACCTATCATCTAAGAAGATCCCACCTCACACTACAACCTAGATAATAGGATCTATCATCTAGCATTATCTCACCTCACACTAGAACCTAGATCATAGGATCTATCATCTATCACCTGCGCGCCACCCGCGGGGCTGCGGGCGTGCGACGTCACAGCTACAGCTTGACCTTGAATTGCGCTCATTCTCTCACTACTTAACTACTTCTAGAACTAGATTATATTTTCATCTTGTTCCATCGAAGGGTTGGGGGGTAAATTGGGGTAAATTTGGGGTAAATGGGTAAATCAAGCAGGTAAGAGTCCATAAAATTTAGTATTTAGTATATATAAGAGAAACTAAGGTCTCAAAAAAAATTTTGGCATTAGCCACCCCCATTACCACCCCCACCCCATTATTAAAGGGGGTGAAAAAAATTTTTGATTTAGTGTGTGTACAAGAAACAGAAACCTCAAAATATTTTTTACTTCAAATATTATATTATTAAAGTTCCATAAACAATTATTTCCACATACAAAATTTTTTTGTTGTGAGTGACTTGAATAGAAAATCTGGATGTGGAAGTAGTGATTCCTTGGGCAGCGGTTTGTATAGTTCAGCGAAGAGATGTTTACCTAAACCCGTGGATAGTACAAAAAAACACCCGACCTGTGCTGCACTAGAATAGGGGTCTACAGGCGATCCAAGCTACCAACCGACACACTTTGAATATTGCCATACGAACCCGTAAAAGTAAGCTGGTCTGCTGGAGCCAACATTGTCGCTACGTTTTAAAGACGCTCGAATTCCAGCAGACCAGCTCACTTTTACAAGTTGTCATGACAAATTTCAAAGTGTACCGAGAAAGTTGGGTTGGGTGGTTTGATCATCTGTACACCTCTTTATACCTTCAGCGCCGGTCTCATTGTTTGTCTAAAAGCGCGAAAGCAAAAAACGCTGCAATTTGACATGCGCCAGCTCAATTTTTTGTGCCAATTAAGGAAATGTATACGTCTCTTATATGTTCCTTTCTAATATATCAACATTTTACAGCATTATTTATAGGAAAATTGTAACGGAAAGATATAGATATTATATCTTTCCGCTTCCTTCATTGTGGCCACCAGGGTCGGATTATCGACAATACGTGAAATGAGGGGCGTCGCCAGTTCTTTGCTTATTAAAAAAAAAATTATTTTGTCCTCCCCCTCTAATCAATTTTCGTTTTTGAAAAAATTTTTTTTTTCATTTCCTTCTTCACTTTCCCGCTTATTAATGTTCTTCCATTATGAATAAGAGGGCGCAAATACATGATTAGCCTAGGGGCGCGCCAATCCTTAATCCGACGCTGGTGACATGTAATTCAATACATCGGTGTCACAGTCATACGTATTCAAGCGCGCGCACGTATGTATCTCGCTTCGAGTTATAACGTTACACTTGACTATTTTTTTCCGGGAAAACCGTAGCTTTAGCGATAAATTTTGTTAGCACATTTTTTGTTCATAAATACGTGATCTGTATTTTGTATCTGTATCTTGTATCTGTATCTTTTGTATCTGATCTGTATCTGTATTTTTTATTTTTTCTAGCTTGACTTAATTTCAAAATTTTGAAAAAATGGATGAAAGAAAAATTTGTTTCGCTCTTTTTTATGTTCTGCATCCGAGCGAAATGTAAACTTTTCATGATATTATTCTACACATTTTCACGAACTCATTAAAAAAAAGTTTGCAACTTTTTGTGGGTAAATACCTTCATCGACTTGGCTACAAACTGTCAAACTAATGCGCATGCGTATCCTCACTTTAAAGTTGTGTCTAAGCGTCTAAGGTATCGAGCAAAATCAGCAGGCGATTGTTGTCTCTCTTTAAATTATATTTATTTGATCAAACATTTGTAGGTAATTAATTAGCATATCCCAAAAATGTTACCGTGACACAGGGCTGGCTCCAGGTATTTTGCCGCCCCGGGCACAATTTTATTTTGCCGCCCTTCTCTTATATAAATAACATATAGGGTCAGGCGGGTAAAAAATGAGACAAAATGACATCTTTCAATTTTTAGGTTGCTTAGAATCGGTCATATTTAATGAAAGATTGGTATCATATGTAAAAATGACAGGAAAAACGATATTTTTTTACTAAAAAGTACCGTTAATTGATAAACAAAAATAAACAGTGTCTCATTTTTACCCTCTAAGTGGGGTAAAAAAATGACCGTGGAGGGTAAATAAAAGACACGCGATTTATTCCCATTCTTATTGACGTCGTGCAAATGGAAGTGCAAAAATAAGACAGAGGGGGGGTTTTTTCTTTTATCTGTAATTTATTCAATCTTTTACTAAACAAGAAGGGGCTTGCAGAAGGGCTAGCTTCTCCTAAATTAGGAAGCTGATGTGCCGGCTTCAGTCTGCCCATTTGGTCTCTTTAGTCTCTTTTTTACCCCGATTTTAATTTTTCCGTTAAGATTAAATTATTGATTATTTAAAACTAGCAGATGAATAAACTTGATCACAAAATGTGAAGTATGACGTATGACACTTCTAGTTGACGTCTGCCAAATAGAGAAACTATAAAATCCCCAAAAAAGTACTAAAAGGTGCGTTAAAAAATTTTTAAAAAGTGATTTAAAGAGTTTACTGAATAATATTTTTCCCGCATCAACAGTAGGCATAGGCCCTGATTGGATAACATAAAACAGTTCTGAATGTACAAAACAAACTTGAATAAAAAATTAAGTTTAATTTATTTCAATCTGGGTTGGATATCACCTTGTCTTCTTTTTACTCCGCTACCTGTCTGTCTCATTTTTACCCCGCCTGGCCCTATCTTTTCAGTCCGTTATTTTTTATGACATCTTAAGAGTCACCTACTGAATATTCTTGATGGTTTGTTTTTGTAGTTATAAGTTTACAGCAATTTTTGGATTTTCAGCAATATGATTACTGTATTTAAAAGGGTTAAATAAAATAATTGAAAAAATTAACCGTATTGAAACTTAAAAAAATACCCCACCACAGAAATTAGACAAGAAATAAAATCACATATAAGAAACAGATTGTATGCATGTAACCTACTTTATATACAAAAAAAAAACTAACAATAACAAATTATTTATATAAAGTTAACATTACTATTACTATATTAGTGAAACAATTGTTTCCTAGCTTTTTTATATTTTTTGGTAACTGTGGATTTGAAGAATTTGCCGCCCCTAGAATTTTGCCGCCCCGGGCAGCCGCCCGCTTCGCCCCCCCTAGAGCCAGCCCTGCCGTGACATCATCGTTCGCCCGCAAAAATGCAAATAAGTACCATTTTAATACTTATTTGCATTTTTGCGGGCGAACGATGATGTCCACGGTAACATTTTTGGGATATGCTAATTAATTACCTACAAATGTTTGATCAAATAAATATAATTTAAATATAGACCGTGGGATAGTGACAGATTTTTTTAAACGTTTAGTTCCTATCTGGCCTTTTGGGAGCCTTTTGTGCCTGATTTGTACTAACCATTTTCGTGTTTATCAAACGGTTATCCTGGGCCCCTCAGCGGATAACAAAAAAGAAAATTTCATGAAAATGAGCAATTTCAAACGTTTTGTTCCTATCTGGCGTCAAGTTAGACTTACGTTTTAAAGAAAAACATCCGACGGAAGCTTATCGCCAGACAAATTCCGTGGGCCGGAAGGCCCGAAATTTCAATCCGAAGTTGTAAGAAAAAATGGTCAAAATCAAACGATTTGGTTCTTATCTGGGAATTGTATATATAGGTAAATAGATTATAATTATCGCGATATAACAAACGCCAGACAAATTCCGAGGGCCCTACAGTGAAAAAATTATAGTTCAAGTTGTCAACTATTCCGCGAAAATCAAACGATTGGTTCTCATGTGAAATGATTTTTTCTGTAAAAATTAACCAAAACGAAAATGTATTGTATCATTCACAGACATTTTTAGTGGGCCAAACATATTTTAAATCTTAAAAGAGGTGCACGAAAAAAAGCCATTTTTTCAAACGATTTATTCCTGTCTGGCATTTGGATTTTAAAAAGATATGGTAATAACTAAACCATATTTCAAGTCCCAGACAAAAAGCGTGGGCCAAACATATTTTAAATCTTAAAAGAAGTGCACGAAAAAAAACCATTTTCTCAAACGATTTATTCCTGTCTGGCATTTGGATTTTAAAAAGATATGGTAATAAATAAACCATATTTCAAGTCCCAGACAAAAAGCGTGGGCCAAACATATTTTAAATCTTAAAAGAAGTGCACGAAAAAAAGCCATTTTTTCAAACGATTTATTCCTGTCTGGCATTTGAATATTAAAAAGATATGGTAATAAATAAACCATATTTCAAGTCCCAGACAAAAAGCTTGGGCCCAGCCGTAGATATGTTGAGTGAAAGTATCGAAAAATCAAAAAACAGTCGTGTAAAAATCGATGCATTTTCAAACGATTCACACTCGTCTGGCATTTCATTAGCTTGTCATTGTAAAAGAGTATTATACACATTAAAATAAATTTGTTTCGCGTCACTACTTAAATGCCGCAAGCGCGGATTTATGGGGGGTAACGGGGTAACAAGATTCCGTAAACATTCAACTTTCATTTTAAAGTTTCATAATTTTTATTATTTTATTTTATATTTTTGAATATATTTAGTTGTGTTTATAATTTTTTTTTGAGATTTCCCCCCCCCCCCCCCCGCTCACCAATTTTAATTTTCGAGGAAAAACATTTTTGTTATTTTCAACACGCGGCTACGTTACCCCCCCCCCAAGCTCAAGGTCCAGATCCGCCCTTGAAATGCCGTTTTTTTTCTCACTTGAAACTCATTTGGAATTTGATTTTCTTTATCACTGGAATCAATATAACTGTCACTTTCACATTCATAATCCCTCGATCGAATAATATTTACAATAAATAAGTTACATACTAGCAAAAGGACAAATATAAATTATTACATATTAATATTTAATTTACAACTCTGCACTACACCATAGAAACTGAGAGTCCTCGTAAGTCCGTACCTGTTTCATTCTCCCTTGGCGTAGGTAGTCAACTACACGAAAGTGATTTCTTCTCTCATTTTAATGCACGCCACATAAGACACGTAAGATGTGATGTGGTAGAAACATATATGGTATGCATTGTTTGCGAGCGACGCTGCTTTTTATACTCCCCGCTCGTCCCGGGGTGATTTTTATTTATCGTTTGCTAATGGGGAACTTGCCCATTTTTTTCGTATTTCATTAAAGTGTATGTTTATGTATAAAAACACGCCACATCGAATATCAGCTCTTAAATCGCAGTACTTACTTTGCAATAAATAATTAAAGTTGAAATCCTCGCTACTCCTCACGAAAAGCACTGTAACGTCAGATCGAGAAACTAGTCTCGCGTGGGGACCCACAGATGGTGTACTTTAGCCGAGCGGTATGTCTTCACCCTAATTAATAGACTGGGTGGCGGTTGGCTTTGAGACACGTCCGCATATTTGGTCTTTTGCTCTTTATGTTAGAGAAAAAGAAAAAAAGTGTCGAAAAGCTTAATCAATTCTCTTTACATAAGCTATCTACAAATTTTTCGAAAAAAACAATAATTATCCAGATATTCGAGGAAATGTAGGAAATTACACGTTTTCCTATAATGTATGTAAATCTAAAAAAAATATTTTTTCTCAGAAACCTTTGTTTCGAAGGACCGAGATTAACGGAACGTCAAAGTAGTACATGATATTAAGTGAACATCATATATGAGATCGATTTCAATTAATTACCAATTAATTACAGTGACAAAATGGAGAAATTTTACCGAAAAAAAAAAGTCCCAAATCCCGCCCCCTCTAATTCCTTCATTTTTGTCGGAATTCAAAAAATTAAAAAAGAGTTTTAACAAATTTTATTCTATTTAAATTAGCTAGAGTAGTCTTTTGATGTAGGAGCCAGGATTAAAAAGTTGCCAACTGTAGAACCTCAAAATTTGCGATATATCTACAGCTGCGCCCCAGATTTTTGTCTGGCATTTGAAATATGGTTTGTTTATTAACATATCTTTTTAAAAAAACAAATCCCAGACGAGTGTAAATCGTTTGAAAATGCATCGATTTTTACACGACTGTTTTTTGATTTCTCGATACTTTCGCTCAACATATCTACGTCTGGGCCCAAGCTTTTTATCTGGGACTAGAAATATAGCTTATTTTTTAACATATCTTTTTAAAATCCAAATGCCAGACAGGAATAAATCGTTTGAAAAATGGCATTTTTTCGCGCTTTTCTTTTTGTCTGGCTATCCAGGGGACCCAGCCAATTCGTCTGGGAATCTTCAATTGAAACTACTTATTGCCTAATATAACAAAAAAACAAATGCCAGACGAATGTAAATCGTTTGATTTTCGCGGAATAGTTGACAACTTGAACAATAATTTTTTCACTGTTGGGCCCTCGGAATTTGTCTGGCGTTTGTTATATCGCGATAATTACAATCTATTTACCTATATATACAATTCCCAGATAAGAACCAAATCGTTTGATTTTGACTATTTTTTCTTACAACTTCGGATTGAAATTTCGGGCCTTCCGGCCCACGGAATTTGTCTGGCGATAAGCTTCCGTCGGATGTTTTTCTTTAAAACGTAAGTCTAACTTGACGCCAGATAAGAACAAAACGTTTGAAATTGCTCATTTTCATGAAATTTTCTTTTTTGTTTTCCGCTGAGGGGCCCAGGATAACCGTTTGATAAACACGAAAATGGTTAGTACAAATCAGGCACAAAAGGCTCCCAAAAGGCCAGATAGGAACCAAACGTTTAAAAAAATCTGTCACTATCCCACGGTCTATATGCACGTGGCAAAAAGTGGCAAAATGCGATGACTGGATGTCGTAAACATTTACTTAAGTACTCAATTTTTTCCCCATTATTTAATTACATTTTAACGTCATAAAAGTTGTAAGCTCAAACAATCCTATATATCGAGTTTAGATGTAGCTAAGTAACTTCTTTGATTGAAGCGTGTTGTGTATTTTGTAATTATATCACCTAAATATCTCCTCTTAAAGTATCCCAAAAATGACGTGTTACCGTGACGTCATCTTTCGGTCATTGAAATGCAAATATTTATTTCAAAATCAGAGAAGCAGAAATCGCCTACTGATTTGGCTCGATACATTAGACACAACTTTAAAGTGAGCATGCACATGCGCATTAGTTTGACAGTTTTTATGAATTTTCCGAGACATATCATAGTACAGTAAGTAGAGGTTTTAATTTCGGAATAATGTCATATTGAACGAATTTCGTTCATTTTTGGCAGTATAATAGTAAATGCGTCACAGAAAAGTTTCTATATTGTGCGGGGGCTTGCTAATTTATAGGGGGCCACCCCCTCTCAGGGGGTGGCACTTAAAGAATATAAATATTTATTGGAGCTGAAATATAATCAAATTTTAAGAAGAAAAGGTTCTATGCATTTTCTTACATAAATTGATAGTAAGTTATAACGACTTCAAAATTGCGATTTTAGCTTAAAAAAAATGTATTTCCAAACGGCTTTCGTCAAGTATCTCGAAAAGTATTACTTTATCAAAAAAATGTTACAGACCAATTACAGAAAGTACAAACAGGGAATTAATTATATTTTTTGTTTATTGATGTAGGATTAATAATTTCGGAGATATTTAAGTTTATATTTAGTATCCAAGTGTTTCGAAATTACCTTTAAAGTTTAAAATGCATTTTTTTTCTAAAGCAAGTGCTTTAAATGAGCAAACAAATTTGAGCTCTAGGGAATGCTACATCTTAACGAAAAACTGTATTTGAGAATTTTTTTTTAAATTACTGGCTAATTGGAGTAACAAAATGGCGACCTTTTTACTTATATAAAAAAATATAAATACGTACATTTTTCCGTCGTAACTTCTTTATTTCTTATGCTACAGGAACGAGTAAAAAATAATTTGAAAGCGCAATTAATTGTCTTTAATTTCATTTCTTAGCATGAGTGACGTAGGTATCACAATTTCTGAGATATTTAACATTTAAACTGCATTTTTCGTCTTATAAACGTTCGGACGCTATTTGTAAACTTTCATATCTCCGAAACTTTCATATCTCCGAAACTATTAAATCTATGTAAATAAATAAACAAGCAGCAACAAGTTCCGAGGTCAGCCACTCAAAATTTTGTACAGGTATTCCGGGAATACCCTCTATTCCCGACTTATTCCACATATTCCCAAGAATGTTTAGTTATTCCCAAGTATTTCCGATAATTACACAGGCCCACAAAAAAAAAATTGTCTGCGCCGGGGTACTTCCCTTGTATTTTAAGCCGCTGAACACGAATATGATCTTAGTTTTTCTCCAGCACGTCAGGTTTTTCTTTTAATAGCAAATGAATATATAAATATTAGACTTTTTTGCTTTAAAAAAAAAACCTGACGTATAGGGGAAAACTAAGGTCAGATTCGTGTTCAGCGGGTCAAAATACAAGGGATAGATATGGTCAATACCCTGGCGCAGACAACTTTTTTTTTGTGGGCCTGTGTTATTAGTTATTCTCAACTATTCCTGAGAATTCTCAGTTATTTCGAAGTATTCTCAGTTTTTTGAGTATTTCCAAACATTCCCAATTATTTCCTAAGTATTTCCTGTATTCCCAGATTTTAACATACCACTTTTAAATGTTCTATATTAGTTAAATGGTGCACTAAACTTTTTTAACCTAATCGTACCCAACAGAAAGGTATTCGACAATAAAAACAGAGATAAAAACAATTGTGTGCGTGTACAGTCTGAAATTTCTCGGAAATTTTACTTTCCATGGCTGGCTGTGAGCACCCTTAGGTATAACTTTTTTTTTTCTGATTTCAGCCAAATTTCACTCAAGCATAGAACAAATTAGGATCTACCTATAGTCCAAAAACGTTCGCCTCCTACAAATGCAAAGCCCCCTGCGGTACCAAAATAACCGAAAAAAAATCAGTAAATCGTATTAGCATTAGGCATTTGTTTAACGGAAAATTTTATTAATAAAAGTTGTTTAGAATTTTCCAAAATGTCATGAAAATAAAAAAAATTGAAAACTTTTGAATTTAAAAAATTTAGCACTGAAAAATAATAAGAAAAAACTACCCATTATTTGACAACTGCCTAACAGCTTGGGTTTCATTTCTAACAAAATTGTCATAGCACAATTTTCTAAACAAAAAAAAAAAAAATGAAATTATATTTTCGGACTTGCACACTATTTTAAACAAAATTTCAATATTTTTTATTAAATTTTGGAGAACAACTTTCATTAATAAAATTTTTCGATAGAAGAAAATCCCTGATTTTTTCTGCTTATTTCGACACCGTGGCTTTGCACTTGTAGGAGGCGAATGTGTTTTTGTCAATAAGTAGTAGATCCTAATTTGGTTCAAATCGAAAAAAAAAAAAAAAATAAATAAAAAAAGTTATAAGAGTGCTCCCATTCTAATTGGGTCACTTTGTATGCAGCCCGAGATGCATACGACATTATTCCTCGTGTTTTTTCGACTGCCGCTCTAATAACGATAAAATGTGCCTTTATTTTTGCTAAACGTATAGGTAAAATAATTGTACGATATACAGAGTGTTCCATATTTTATGAGAAAGTAAAATATACCATCCAAAATTTTGTTACGGGATGGGCCACAACATATATCTTGAATTTTTTGATACCATTATTCTCGCCATTATTAACTGATTAATAAACTGAAATGTTTGAAGCAAGTTATAATTCATAGCCAGTGGGCGTACTTATAATTTTGAAAGTGCAATGAAGAGCTCAATATTTAAGATCACTTTTCGCACCTGCCTTTAAAACTTCCTTTTAAAATGTTTTGTATTAAAAATAATTTGTATGCGTACTGTGTGTTGTTATAATCAATACAATCAATAATCAATATCGAGATTAATACTAAGTAATTATTAAAATAAAAATCTGTAATCTACACTAGTAAGAAAGTACACTTGTGCAAAAGAGAGCATCATTTTGAACACTTATTAAATCTATGACTACTTTTTTCGCGCTTGAAAAAAGAAGTCACTATGAGATATCAGCATGTAGGTAATTAATTGCCGAAACTTTTTAAATAAAAATATACAGAAAAAACTGAGTTATGAGTTTAAATACCCGGTAAAAGTTTGAATCAACATGGAGAACACCCTGTAGATTTGGATTCTGAGAATCCTGGAAATTAGTACATGGTCTTGAGAATATTCAAAATGCAGATTTTTCTCTTAACAGCTGCAAACGTATTTTTTTCGGAAAAAATGGAAAAGTAGTAATGCTGCAGTGTAAATTCAAAAATAATATATCAATATCAATATTTCTGGATAGAGAAGTAACAGTCAAATGCGAATATATAAAGAAATATTGGGTGTTCTATTTAAAAAATCCTAGTATTAGTTTGCCACTACTCTGTGAAACGCCCTGTAGATTTTAATATCATTTTAGAATATGCCACACTTCTCAAACAATTTTTATCTGATACTTTTTTTCAAATTTCACCCTGTATAGGTATAGGCAAATAATCACATCATCAAATAAAGAAAATATATTTTCTATTAATTGTCGATATATGAAGAAGAATCTCATTTTTGACCTTTTTAGGGAATAAAAGGGAGTGGTAGAGGAAAACTGATCCGATAGAAAAATTTTGTGTGTTCAAAATTGGCTTCAGAGCGTCAAAAGATACTTCAGAAAAGTTAGATGAGAAGCTTAGGACAAGCCCTTCTTTTTTTGTAAATCTGTGTTATTTTTATATTGGATGACCACCCTGTATATTATTTCTTGCTGGCAATTGCGACAAGTACATTATAAATATTTCTTGCCTCCGTCGCGTCGTTTTTTAATCATTTCTTTAGAGTGGCCATCGTGTATATTTTCACTAAAAGTTTATCAGATTTCCTCTTCGGTAATAATGCCAACTACTTACTTTCAAAATATTTTCCAGCATCTTTTGTTAATTAATTATTACTAATATTATTAATTTTTAAGCGTGTCCACCCTGCATATTTTTTTCTAAAAGTATTGCAGATATCTTCCGTGACAATTGTGTTAACTACATGCAAAATATTTTTGTCCTCCGTCAAATTTTTTTCATTATTCATTTTTTTAGGTTTCCACCCTGTATATTTTTCATTAATAGTGTGGAAGAAATGGGATATTTTTCCTAGATACTAGTCTACTGCCTACCAAATATTTTCTCCGTCAAATAGTTTTATAGATATAGCGCCAACAGACAGATAGACATCAGACAGACAATACTTTAAACAAAATTGGTATCGTGAAAAATAAAAGATATGGTACGCATAGTAGTTAATAGATTTATTTAATATTTCGTAGAAATTTAAAGCAATTATTTTTAAATGTATATTGATGTGATATATCTTAAAAATTATACACCAATATAAAGGATATAATCTACCTTATGTTCAAAATAATACAGGTCCTTAGGCCTTGCGATTATTATTGAACCAGAGCTTCAAGAGTGTTACAATACACAAAGTAGCGATTTCTATAGTTTTCTCGCCATATATTTACACCATGTGCAAGTTTTATCTAGTTTTAATTCTGTAACACGGGCCGAACTATCAGAAATAAGCGATTTTTGAGCTGAATTCAAATCACTAACAGTTGTTATCTTTTATGATAAAGTAATTTTATTGCCGTCAAATGGGTCTGTATTTCCTCCATGCTCAGCTTCATGTTAACGTTTATTAACAATAATAAAATATCGAGAAAACAATGTAATTCACTGTGTGATGACTGATGATAGTTTGCGTGTTCGTCGTAAATGTACAGAAAGGAAGATCGTCGGCCGACGTCTCCCGAGATTCTCCGAAATGTTCAGGAATGTGTCTATTCTTGAATATTTCCGATGTATTCCCGATTATTCCTAGATATTCCCCGTTATTTCCTGTTATTCCTGAGTATTCTCTGATATTTCCGAATATTTTCATGTATTCCCGCGTATTTCCTAGTATTCCCGATATTCCCAAATATTGCCATGGTATTCCTAACATTTTGTACAGGTATTCCCGAAATTCATGATCAGTTTATGAACTTTATTTTTGGTCTCTACCCATTTTTCAATAAAACTAATATTTATTGAGATATTTGGAAAATAAAAAAAAAATTACGTTTTATCGAAAATACCTTTATAGTTTAAACTCTATTTTTTTCTAAAGTAAGTGCTGCATACAAACCAAAAATTTTGAGCATCTACGTCATGCTATGTATTAATGAGAAACAGTGTTTGAAATTCCTTTTTTTTAATTAATGGCTAATTACAGTAACAAAATGGCGATGTTGTTATTAAAAAAATGTGTAGACGCATATTGCTTCGGTCATAACTTCTTTGTATTTTATGCTACAGAAACAAATAAAAAAACAGTTGAAAGCTTAATTAATGATCTATTATTCTACATATTAGCATCCTTGACGTAGGTGTCACAGTTTCTGAGATATTTAACTCTCACTCTAAATAATTATCTTATGAACACTTGGATGCCAAATGTAAACTCGAGGGGCGTGCCACTCCCAAAATAACGTACAATAATTATAATTACTTTTTCGATCTCAGTAATAATAAGTAATTAGGGTAATAAAAGGTAATAATAAGTAATTAGGATAATGAAAAGTAATAGTAAGTAATTATATCAAGTAATAAATAATAATAAAAAATGTATATGTAATTATAGTAATTTTAAGTAATAAATCATAATAAAAAGTAATTTCTGGTAAAATGTTATAATAATATTATCAAAAATATTATTAATAAATTGAATACAAGTATAGAAAGAAAATTACAAGCGTGCCACATGTAGTATATTAAGCGACTTAGTAGTAGGGAAGTATTTTTAAGATTTTATTTTAAATAAAGAAGTATCTATATCGTGAAACTTTCATGTATTTAATTATTTGTATTTTGCATAATGTAATTAATATAATAAACAAGAATTATTTTTTTATAGTAATTTCTCTTGATCTCCATATATTTAATTATGTTAGTTTTGCAATTTGTTTTAAATTAAATGGTCCATTTCCAGATAATGAAATTGGTCCATAAAAAATATAATTTTGCTTCAGAAATTTTTGGTAACTCTGTTATTTGAGTTATCCTCAGAATTGTCTTTTGATAGAATTCTTTCTATGTACCACCCATTATCGTAAAAGACACCGTAGCACTTTTCATTCTCTAAATGAACTTTAAAGTTTAAACATTTTCGGTAACACTTTGGAGAATTTTCTGCACTAATACTTATTGTCATTGGAATCTTGTAAAGTGATAATCGATGATGGTGATAATACAGTGTCCATATCTGTTTCTTCACTTTCTAAACTGTAATACATGAGAAATGTCGCGATTAATCAACTTTTTGTCTGTTCCCTTTTGGAGTTCTCCTTTCAAGTATCATTTTTAGTTTACTTTCACTTCTATCGAGGTTTTTATCAACTACTCCTCTGCACTTAGGCGTGTTTTTTCAGTTAACAACCAACATAAGACACTTTTTTTCACCGTCATGCATTTTCCATTATTCAACTTTACAGACTTTGAGAATTGAGAAAAATTTTAATAGGTAGGTACTTACTACATACATTGCAACTGCCATTTAAAATAACTTGGAACTATTCTCGGAATTACATAATTTTTGCGAGAACAACTTTTAATTTATTGAGATTAGTTCATTTACAAATTAAACTTGAAATTGGACGCATTACTCTACTCAAAGATAAAGTGTACTGTAGTAATATTAAATGTAATAGACATCTTTAAAGATGTAGGTATCTTTATATGTGTATTCAGGATTTTGGGACACTGTGACAGCAGGTGCATAGTATAAAATTTGGCAATGAAAATACCCATTTGAATAACATATTGATCGATTACGGCACAATGACATGACAGTTTACACGCTTTTGACGATCACCATGTATGACGGATATGGTCCAACTTTAATAGGGAGTATTCTAGCATGCTATTTTATATACGTACCAAATTTGAAATAAAAATGTGTAAAAGCAGTTATAGCGTCTACAAAAAAAAAAAAAACAATCTACACACAAAGACATATGTTTTATTCGATATTTGAATTCAGCATGTTATGAAATGAAATGAGTTTCTGTACAAAAATATTTTTTCTATGAGGATTATTAAAAATTTGCCCAGTTATAATTTACCTATTTGATCAATTAGATATATATAATAAGAATCATTGTAAAATTACTTTTATTAGAGTTTTGTACGCGCCCAAAATTTTGTACACCAGATTTCCTCTTTGACGAAGATTTCCTCGGATTTCCTCCTTAAGATTTCCTTAGAATTTCCTCGGATTTCCTTCTGGGTGCACACCAGATTTCCTTCGCGGTTTGCCTCTCGATTTTGTAACAGTTTAACTACTTGAAAAGTCGCCATTTTTGGTATATTCTTAAATGGCAAGACTATAACGATACTTGGTATGTTACCTACATGACTCGATATGAGAGTCAATATTAATTTAATTTTCATGAGGCATTTTTTTTTTGTAAAGTGATAATCTATTTCGTAAACATGTGCCGGCATAAATAAAAAACCGTTGCCCAAGGAATCACTACTTCCACATCCAGATTCTTTATCCAAGTCACTCACAACGAAAAAACTTTGTATGTGAAAATAATTGTTTATAGAACTTTAATAATATAATATTTGAAATCCTCTACCCCAAAAACCCATAAAACGATACCCCACATCGGTAGTGGGGTGGGGGGTGGTGATAGTGGGGGGTGGATGAAGTAAAAAAATATTTTGAGGTTTCTGGTTCCTGTACATACACTAAATCACAATTTTTTTTCATCCCCTTTAATAATGGGGTGAGGATGGTAATGGGGGTGGCTAATGCCAAAAATTTTTTTGAGACCTTAGCTTCTCTTGTATATACTAAATACCAATTTTATGGACTCTTACCTGCTTGATTGACCTATTTACCCCAATTTACCCCCCAACCCTTCGACGGAACAAGATGAAAATATAATCTAGTTCTAGATCTCGTTAAAGTACATATGTGTACCAAATTTCAAGTCAATATCTTAAACGGTTCCAGAGTAAACGTGCGCACAAAAAAAAAGTTACAGACAGACCGACAGACAGACAGACCGACAGACAGACAGAAATTTTTTTTTTCGCTCAAACTTAAAATCTCGACGTTTCATGACATTTTAAGCCTATTTGGACAATAAAAATTTTTTAAAATTTTTTTGTCGTTACTATACTTCCACTGGACGTGGAAGTAAAACTGCTGCCCAAGGAATCACTACTTCCACATCCAGATTTTCCATCCAAGTCTCTCACAACGAAAAAATTTTGTATGTGAAAATAATTGTTTATGGAAATTTAATAATGTAATATTTGAAATCATCTACCCAAAAACCCATAAAACGATATCCCATATCGGTAGTGGTGACAGGGGGTGGTAGTGGATGAAGTTTAAAAACATATTTTGAGGTTTTTGGTTCTTGTACACACACTAAATAGCATTTATTTTTCACCCCCTTTAATAATGGAGTGGGGGTGGTAATAGTGGGTGGCTAATGCCAAAGATTTTTTTGAGACCTTATAGCTTCTCTTATATGTACTAAATACCAATTTTATGAACTGTTACTTGCTTATCTATTTACCCCCCCCATCCCTTCAACGGAATAAGATGAAAATATAATCTAGTTCCAGACCACGTTAAAATACATACGTGTACCAAATTTCAAGTCAAAATCTTAAACGGTTCCAGAGTAATCGTGCGCACAAAAAAAGTTACAGACAGCGACAGACCGAAATTTTTTTTCGCTCAAACTTAAAATCTTCATGACATCCTAAGCCTATATGAACAATAAAAATTTTAAATATTTTTTTGTCGTTACTAAGTAAAACTTTATTACACACGCATTGAGTTTACATCAACAGTCCTGGCCTTATTGCACACTGCAGGTTGTTCAGTTCACTCCTGATGTAGGTAATAAAATATAATAAAAAGTAATAATAAATAATAATAAGTAATAAAAAATAATAATAGGTAATAAAAAATAATAATAAGTAATAAAAAATAATAATAAGTGATTTGTACAAGTAATTTTGGAAGTGGCACGCACTTCGTGTAAACTTAAATATCTCCGAAATTATTAATCCTACATCAATAAACAACAAATATAATTAATTCCCAGTTTGTACTTTCTGAGATTGGTCTGTACCATTTTTTTGATAAAGTAATACTTTTCGAGATACTTGACGAAAGCCGTTTGGAAATACTTTTTTTAAGCTAAAATCGCAATTTTGAAGTCGTTATAACTTAAAAACTATCAATTTAAGTGAAAAATTGCACAGAACCATTTCGTCTTAAAATTTGATTTTACTTCAGCTCCAATAAATATATATATATTTTTTAAGTGCCACCCCCTGAAAGGGGTGGTATCCACCCCCTATAAATTAGCAAACCCCCGCACAATATAGAAACTTTTCTGTGAAGCATTTACTATTATACTGCCAAAAATGAACGAAATCCATTCAATATGACATTATTCCCAGAGACGAACCCGCGGGGGGTTATGGGGGGGTACGCTCCCCCCCCCAATGTTGATTGAGTTGGGAAAATCACCAAAAATGTAAAAAAATCTTTATTGGGTATAATTGCAAAAAAACGAATAATGAGTTGATAAAAATTAAATGACACTGTCACTATGACCATTTTTTAATAAATAATTTTAATTGATATTATTTATGACTAGATGCGACTGATGTGAGAGCCACCGAATAGTCGATAGTCGACGAACAACGCACAACGCCGACGGGCCTACGCGACGGGCCAACAGAATAAACTCGTCAACTCGCGGAAATTCGACGTTCGACCCAGTAGACGGCACGGCCAGAGCATACAATTCACAAAGACTGTCTTACATTAGAAATATTAGAATATTACTTCTTTTTGCCTTTATCAGTACAATGCTTTGTCCTAGCTATAAAGTCGTTGGTTGTTGGTTTATACTGAGTATCACTAATATCAGTTACCAACCTCTCAACGAGAGATAATAATAATAATAATAAATTGTTATTGGTCAGAAATTGTTAAAATATTAAATTCTTAGAGGACACTGAATCAGAATCTGGGACTATTAAAGGGATCTACAGATGATCCAGCTGCTGGGACCCGACATTGTTGGTACGCTTTGAAGATAATTGGAATTCCAGCGGACCAGTTCACTTTTACGAATGAGTTCAAAGCATGCCGACAAGGCTGGCTCCCTGCCGCTGGATCGTGTGAAGACCCCCTTAATGCTACCTATTGCGTATCACAATGTGAAGTGGGAAGTGGCCGGTAGCCGTACTAGGGCGGACGTTCACGAGCTTGCGCCCCGACTTGCGCGTAATCGTATTGTATCTTGTTTTTCTCCACGGTCATTAAACTATAACGGTTACCTCATCCAGTAGCTTCTAGACGAAGGAGAGCGCGGGGTCAACTTAGGTCTAGCGCCTACATCTTGTAGTTTAGTTAAACTTCTTTTGCATAATATTTGTATCGCTAGGCTAACTTATAGATTAAGTCTGAAATAAAAAAAAACATAAGGAAATATAAGTTGTAAAAAAAATGGGAAGTTGGCAAGATTCACCCCCCCCCCCAAAAATAGCTGGGTTCGTCTCTGTGTTTTTTTTTTTTTTTTTTTTTTTTTTTTTTTTTTTTTTTTTTTTTTTTTTTTTTTTTTTTTTAACTATTTAACGTCGGCCTATTTCCGCTACCAGGGCCTATCACCGACGCCAGGAGACGAGCTACCCCCAACCTGGAAATTTTGCCGAACCTCTTCCCTTAAGAAGAGTAGGGTCTTTTACTTGCCTAACATTTAATAGACAAGGGACCGCCTGCTTTGCATCCCCTCCGAAGGATGGTATATCCACTACGTAATCCTCGTCTGAAATTACGTAACTTCCGAGTATACACTGATATACAAGCCTCTAGAAGGTGGCTCGAGAACGCTGTATTTCCCAAGATGGGAGCCCATCCAAGTACTAACCGCGCTCGACGTTGCTTCAACGGAATATCGACTGATATTCACATTGAAGTCGCCTCTACGCTCGCCCCGTGCTCGAAGTTCAAGTCCTAAGTTTAAACTGTACAGTTAATATAACATTATAGCCCAATCAATGAACGTTCAATAAAGGAAATGCCGATATTAATTTTTGACTTGAGGGCTGTGTTTGGACTATTTAGGAGGTATTTAGGCTATTTAGGAGGTAAACATACCAAAAGTCCCCGAACGTAGGAAGTGGATGGGATTCAAGGGGCACGAAGAAGGTCCCGGTTTTTGGTTTTTCGCTCATATCTCGAAAACTGTTAGCCCTAATCAAAAAGTGGTTATATGCAAAATTAAAGCTGACTAAATTTTCTACAATAATGTTTCTATTAATTTTTTTCGTATCTGTTATGGTTCAGTAATGAATTGTATATCTTTTGACTGTATTCTAACTTTATTATAAATTTACTATAAATTGAAAATAAATTTTAATAATGATCGTAGAAAAAAATTTCTTGTACAGATATCCGTTTCACAGCAGACTGAACTGAAATATCGAATAAAAAATCTCTTTGCGTCTGTAAGTGTGTGTGTGTGCGTATATATCTATGTGTGCGTGTATACCGTTTCTTGTAAAAACGATAACTTCTGTTAGACTTAAAATATTTGATTTCAATTTGGAACATATGTAAAACAGCATATTACCATAATCCCTATTGGCCATATATGTAATACATGGTGATAACCAGAAGCCTACAAACTCTCATATGTAAAATACGTTTTATTTTAATTTTACAGCAAAATATTACTAAGCATACAAAAATAAGAAGATGTGTAAGATTTCTAAACCGCAATATACCTACCGGGTGTATGTTAGGCCCACTAAACAATGCATTATTACTTTAATAGAACCTCAATATTACAAAGTTACATGTAATGTTATGTAAAACAGATCATGAACAGTGTCGTAATGTTACTACAAAGTAATTTGTCATACTATTAAATGTTACTCTGTTACATTGTTAAAAAGGTAACATTGTGAAAATATTACTTAATGTTCATAACACATTGACGTAATAATGTATCAATATAACTTGTCACATTACATACTTATTTAACGTGTTACATTACATACTTATTTATATCTCACTATGAATATCATTGCTGCAATGTATGCTTAATATTCGAATACTAGTAAGGCAATGTAGTATCAAGATAAATGTAAATATTAAGGCAACATTAATTTAGTTCTGAATTAATATTGCCCCAAAGTAACAACCTTGGTTGAATACTATAGTTGTCCCAGTGCCAGTTAGTATTAGAGGATTACGGACAGAAATATTGTGTCAAATTATGCGTTTCTACTCATAGGAAATTGTAAGATGTACTGTACAAATTTATGAGTGGGGGACACATTATTCGACAGGCACCTGTCCATAATCCTTCAGCATTAACTTGCATCAGTTGAAGCATCTATAGTATTTAATAAATAATCACCTAAACCTAAAATAAAAAGAAAGCATTTAATCAAAAATATATTTTGTTAAAGATAGGTATACATAAAAATATACAATGTATAAAAATAAAAATGCAAATTATCAACAATAAAAAAATCAATATTATTCATTGCCTCTCTCGCTGTTTCCTTTGTTTGGCGAAACGCAGCCATTCAGCTACCACATCTTCGAATTGTTTTGCTGTGGTGGCTGCGAAGGTAATTTTAACAGCCTGTTAAAAAATGAAATATATTAATATGGGCAGATTTCTAAATTGACCGGTCGATCGCACCGGTAAGCAATAACATTATATGATTGGCCAATTTGAAAAACATAGCCAATCAGCTTCCTATTTTATATACCGGTGCGTCCACCGGTGAATTTAGAAAAGTGTGGTATCTGATCGAGTATTAGTCGGGGAGCCCTCCCTAGCTCTACGTGCCCGATCCTTGGGGACGATGTTTTTCATAAAGATTGAAGCCTAAGGAACAATTTAAGACCTATTCTAAAAAAAAAAACTGGCTGTACTTTCAAAATGGCGGCCATATGTTAAAAAAAACTGTTGCCAATGTTGTTTTTGTCATTTAACACAAAAACTGAAAAAGATGGACAAAAACTTTATTCACAAAAAACAACGTGCATAAAATTTTCTACAATTTTGTACCTATACAATATTTTGATAGGAGTTACCATTTTCCAGATAAATGAGTCCAAAATTAAGAAAACATGGAAATTCATATATCGGTAAATCACTTAAAAGAAATAACTGACAATTATTGTAACGCGTATAATATAACTTTATATTATTAACATAAAAATTAAATAAAAAAAATTAATAATAATAATAATATTATAATTTGCAGACATTTATCTCGAAAACGGTAACAGTGGTATCTGGAAAACGGTAAATCCTATCCAAATATTGTATAGGAACAAAATTGTAGAAAATTTTATGCACTTTGTTTTTTGTGTAGAAAGTTTTTCTCCATCTTGTTTAGTTTTTGTGTTAAATGACAAAAACAATATTTGCATTTTTTTTTAAACGGACGCCATTTTGAAAGTACAGCCAGCTTTTTTTTTAGGACATGTCTTAAATTGTTCCTTAGGCTTTAATCTTTATGAAAAACATTGTCCCCAAGGATCAGTTAGGGTGGGCTTCCATAGTGTTACGTTTTATATTGAATCTTATATTTTATCTTGAGAGCTGAATCATTTATCTGGAAAATGGTAACTCCAATGCAAATATTGTATAGAAACAAAATTGTAGAAAATTTTATGCACTTTATTTTTTGTACAGAAAGTTTTTCTCCATCTTTTTTAGTTTTTGTGTTAAATGACAAAAACAATATTTGCAAATTTTTTTTAAACGACGCCATTTTGAAAGTGCAGCCAATTTTTTTTTTAGGACATGTCTTAAATTGTTCCTTAGGCTTTAATCTTTATGAAAATTGTCCTAAAGGATCGGGGGGTGCACGGACACTTAGGGTGGGCTCCCGTAGTATGTAGAAGTATCGTAGTTACTGACATAACATAGTCAATCACTATCTTTATTATGGTACAAAAACACGAGACCATAGGTCGAGTGTCTTTCAGTTATCGAGTTATATTATCAAAATGACAACCAAGCTTAAGTGCAAATAAAAATGTATGCTATTCAAAATAGAAATCTCGAATGGTGTTTGGTAATTTGTTAGTTTTTATATCCATTAGCAGAGAAAAACATTGGCTGACGTGTACATTGCTGATTTTCAGAAATATTCTCAATTTACTTAAAAAAATGTCAAAGTAAGACAGTCCAATCAGTCGGGAATTTTGCCCTGCAAAATGTGGAGTAGTAATGATTTTGATATATGTTAAGTTGAGGCCATGATAAAAAACACAAGTTTTCAACCTTGGGGGTGGGAAGGCGGCGCGAACCGCCATCTTGAGTTAAAGGTGCAAAAAATTGTTTTTTTCAAAATAATTCGGCAACGAGAAAAATGTTGAAGACAAAGTTGAAGAGGACAAAATTTCCTACATTTTTTGTTTATACATTTTTATTGTAAGTCTAAAGAGATACAGCGTCAGACAAATGGATTTAAGAAAAAAAATTTTTTATTATATAATGCATGTTTACAACATAACCTATTTTATATTATTATAATAAAGATATATTATAATAATACTTGTATTGAAACTAAAAAAATATTAAATTGACGGGATAGTTTAGTGGCTTATATCATTTCTCGAAAATAGGAAACAAACGTTATTAAATTTAATGACAGGTATTCAGAAGAATTGGCAATAAAACATGGAATACCCCAAGAGTCGGTACTTGCTCTTATACTCTTTTTATAATTTTTAGATAATCCAACATTTTTTAAAGAAATTTCAAATTATAAAATTTTATGTCCCGACTGTTGGCTAGAAAATTTTAAATCCCTTACAAAATCCTTACACGTTTCATCCTTACACAATTGCTTAGAAACATTCAATATATCAAAAATGTAAGTAATTATTATCAAATCAAAAACACTGCTCTCTAAGCCTGTACGTATTAAAGGTAGGACCGTCCGCGCAACAATGGAGTTTGAGCATTTTTTGAAAAAAAAAAAATCGTTAAACATTTTCCCACCGCTGTATCTCGTTACGTATTAGACTTACAATAAAAATGTATATACGAAAAATGTAGAAAATTTTGTCCTATTCAACTTTGTCTTGAATATTCTTCTCGTAGGATCGAGCGTTGCCGAATTATTTTGAAAAAGACATGTTTCTTTTCACGTCAGCCAATGAGAAATCAGCATTGTAGATTTCAGTCATTATTTTTTTTATGTTCTTTACAAACAAACAAAGTTTCCTGCAAAGTGGCTGAAATAATAAAATAATATAGAAGCGTTTTTTTTCGCATTTTTGAAAATTCACCCCCTTTAAACGTAGCAGTACACAGGTGACTGAAGTTTGTTTTATTGTTTCTTACCGCTTTGCGAAATTTTTGATATATGGGTACAGTGTGAATAAAATCACTTAATTTTTAGTATATCACAAGAAGGTTGAATAAATATCTACCTCCATGGTATATCATAAATTAATAAAAAAAATTAAATTACAAGAAAACGCAGACACATAGATTTCAGCCGACTGCATTTATATCAATGTCATATTGACAGGCAACGTTTAAAACAAGTGACTGACACAATAAAATCATATAGGAGCGTTTGTTTTGCATTTCTTAATTAAAAAATCAGCAACGGCTGTAATGACTGAAATGTTTTTTCCGGCTTGTTATTATGATGTCTTTACACTTTTGAACTTCAATCACACAATAAAATCATATAAAAAATTCTACCACCAGCTCCCTAGCTATTACGTTGGTCGAGCAGCCACCTTAAAACAGGGCAAATTGATTTACTTACCGGTGGTCTAATATCAAATTTTTATTTTTTTTTATCTCCGTGAATAGGACCACATATGCAACGGATTTGGGGTTAAGCCCCTAGCCTCCGGTGAGTAAAGCAAAAAATAACTGACCTAAAATAAGCAAATTGAAACAAGAATAATATTTTAATAGGTCCTTTCCTTTGCATACCAAGTGTAGCACTGAACTACACTGAATTACCCAAAGTCGTTTCTTTGCAAGGATATGGTGTAACATGCACTACATTTCACCATTCCTTCGCCCAGTATAAGGTCCACTGGTCAGCACTGGTGTAGCTTATCTCCACCTGGTCGAAGGCAGGTGTGAATTGCACTGGACATGCGCAATAGAAATATTTGAATTAATAGGGTAGTTTCTGTACTAGGTGAATTATTTGTTGTGTATTGGTGTGGGGGAATTGAGGAAATTCAGTTTAAAATTGCAGGTTGGAAGATAACCCACAAGTAATTAATCTTCTAAGAATTGGTAACAATAAAAAATACCGTATAGGAATGTATTATTTACCTAATCTAACATTTTTTCTTAGATGATCAATTCACTGAGGAATTCTTCCAGAAAGCTTTCGAAAAAAATAAATTTGAAAAATTTCAATTTCAATTACACTTGTCCAATTCATTGCTTTTATCACACTCATATACAGTATACACTGAATTTTCAGCTGACTTTACGTGTAGTGTAAAACACACTACACTCAAAAACAAAGGAAAGGACCTTATAGCGACTATAGCGACTCACTCACTGGAAATCGAGAAGTTCCAAAAGCGAGAAGTTTCCATGGAGTCGCTAAGAAACAAAAAGGAAAACTCGATCCATAATGGAGAAGTTTCCATGGAGTCGCTAAGAAAAATAAAAAACATTCGATATAAAAATATAATATCAATATACTTAAAAATACCCAAATCACATAAAATATGAACATGTATTAAAAACAAATATAAGTATATTTACTTCGATTTTAATTTTATTTATAGCGATAACGCTATAAATTTGGTGACCCATTCGATATTTTTCACAACTTATCTCATCCTGGTATTAAAGCCACTAGACTGTTGATTTCAAATAACTATTTTTGGCCGAAAATGAACACAGATTGCAATTTATGGTCAAAATCGTGCATTAACTGTCAAGCTGTCAAAGTCAGTCGACATACGCGAAGTGCTCTCGGGAACTTCACCATTCCGAAAATCAGATTCGACCACATCCACATAGATTTGGTAGGACCATTACCTCCATCCAAAGGTAACTCTTACATTCTTACGGTGATTGAACGATTCACTAGGTGGCCGGAAGCGTACCCTCTTCGCGACATCACAGCAGAAACAGTTGCGCGTACTTTATTTCAAAACTTTGTTTGTCGATTCGGTGTTCCCTTGTCAGTAACGACTGATCAAGGAGTACAATTCGAGTCAAGATTATTTAATGAATTTGCAAAGTTTTTAGGTTTTCATAGAATACGTACAACTGCATATCACCCCCAGAGCAGCTCTTTAATTGAAAGATTTCATCGCTCACTTAAAACTTCCTTGTTAGCTAGAGCCAATACATCACATTGGACAGATGAATTACCCATCATTTTATTAGCATTTAGAACAACTCCCAAGGAAGATCTGCAATGTTCACCTGCTGAACTCATTTATGGTCAAACCCTTCGTTTACCTGGCGAATTTTTCGTTGAATCGTATAATTCCCCAGATATTCCTTATTGCATTGACAAATTACGCATTTATTTTAATAATTTAAAATTTGTTCCTCCAACTTCGCATGGCAATTACAAAACTTTTGTTAGTTCAGATCTTGCCTCTTGCGATTTTATTTTCGTTCGCATTGAACGTTTAAAACGTTCATTTACTCCTTTATATGAAGGACCGTTTAAAGTTTTATCTCGTTCAGATAAGTTATTTACTTTTAAGAAAGGAGACAAAGTCATAACTGTAATTATTGATAGGGTTAAACCGGCTTTTGTATTAGTTGACAGATGTGACACTTTGCCTACCCCGATTAAAAAAGTACGTTTTGCAATCGACACGTTGATTGATTGACTGTTTTCTTTTTTAACGAGGGGGTGTATATAGCGACTATAGCAACTCACTCACTGGAAATCGAGAAGTTCCAAAAGCGAGAAGTTTCCATGGAGTCGCTAAGAAACAAAAAAGGAAAACTCGATCCATAATGGAGAAGTTTCCATGGAGTCGCTAAGAAAAATAAAAAACATTCGATATAAAAATATCAATATACTTAAAAATACCCAAATCACATAAAATATGAACATGTATTAAAAACAAATATAAGTATATTTACTTCGATTTTAATTTTATTTATAGCGATAACGCTATAGACCTATGTCCTATATTGTTATATGTTTATCAATAAAATTAGTGTGCTTCGACAAATAACACAGGTGTAAAGAATGCCGCAAATTTAAGGTAACTAAATAAAATCTGAAGTTTATTTTTATTGTGTTGCTAAAAGTTTCCACGAATTTCTACGTTACTGTAATTATCTACTTACTTACCTTTTTCTCGCTTTTATCACCCATTTCCGAGATTAAGGCATGACACACTTACTCACAAGATATCGAAGGTTTTAGGTTATGTTCATAACATTTTAGACGGGAAACGACGCGTCCTGTCAATGGGCGAGTTGTCACAGAAGTTCATGGTAGTTACATAGAATAAACGTTGCAGATAATGTTAATGTATGATCAAATGCATATTATTCATAATGTATGAGATTAATTCGTAACACATTTACAGTTATATATGTGAAATATTTTCGTGTAATATTACATGTTACGTTCTTGTAATATAATATGCTTATTTTACTGGTAATATTAAAGATACATTGACGATAATATGTGACATACATTTGCTAAATATATTTTTTCATATTACGGAAATATTTTCGAGCTAATATTAACTAAATGTTGGGTCAATATTTTGCAATTTAACGTTTCTCAGCTATACCAAAGTTAGTTATTTTAATATAAATATCATATTGCAAGAAAACATTAAATATGTTACTTCAGTTTAACATTGCGTAATATTACGGATATATATTTTGTTTAGTGGGAGGCAAACCAACTTTATTTAAGAGCGGGAAATACCAGTAATATAGTTTCACCTGTGTGGAAGTAGGGCGAAGGGAGATACGGATGATGGGCGTGGCCTTTCAGACTGTCTCGAGATATTTGTAGACCATAAAACGAATTATTAGCCAAGGAACTGCATAATACACTGCTCGCCATGATAGCATGATATGAGACGTTACTTTATATTTCTATTTTCTTAATCATTCATAGTTGCTTTGTTTTAACAAATCTAACTATTTATAAATATTTGTATGTTACGAACGATATATTTAAATAACGTATAACTGAATTAGAATTGTGTAATCAATTGTGTAAGGGCATTCTGAAGCACTTGGTAAAACAGAAAAATTAGATTTAAATAGAAACTGTAAAATTAAAAATAAAACAAACTAATTTTTTTAAGGCAGTAAAAAGTAGAAAATATATGTGAGTATTAAAGTAAATAATTTTATTTGCTTATAGCTGCAGTAAAAAATATTTTTTATGGGAATTCGCAAACAGCAGAAAATACTAAATACAATCTATCTAAGAAAATATTAATTTCAATTTTCAATCAGAGGCGAGCGTAGAGGCGACTTCAATGTGAATGTCAGTCGATATTCCGTTGAAGCAACGTCGAGCGCGGTTAGTACTTGGATGGGTGACCCATCTTGGGAAATACAGAGTTCTCGTCCCACCTTCTAGCGGCTTGAATATCAGTGTATACGCGGAAGCTACGTAATTTCAGACGAGGATTACGTACGTAGTGAACATACCATCCTTCGGAGGGGATGTAAAGCAGGCGGTCTCTTGTCTATTAAATGTTAGGCAAGTAAAAGATCCCTACTCTTCTTAAGGGAAGAGGTTCGGCAAAATTTCCAGGTTGGGGTTAGCTCGTCTCCTGGAGTCGGTGGTGGGCCCTGGTAGCGGAAATAGGCCGACGTTAAATAAATAGATAAAAAAAAATTCAATTCCTTACATTCTTTTGATAATCTACTTCTCGTTTTTAATACAACAGGACTTGCCTGGAAAAATTAAACTATTATTCTAAAATTCTTCTTCGCAACATAGCCTTTAAAATCCATTTTTCTCCCTTGTTTTGATTCTCATTAGAAAGACATAAAGCCACTCAAGATATTTCAAACATGAGTTCAATTTTTATATATATATATATATATATATATATATATATATATATATATATATATATATATATATATATATATATACAGTGTGTCCAACTAAGTCTGCACCATATGGGAAACTTTTTTATTATCGGTTTTATGAAAAAAAATTATTCTTGATAAAAAGTTTTGCATGGCCTAAAACCCAAAATGAAATAATCAGATATCAATTTTTTGCAGTCATATACGAGGTTTGTCGAAAAATGTAAATTTTGCTCAAGAGTAAAGTACCTTTATTTATTACAATATCGACAATCGTTATTAAGAAAAGTTGATCCTAATTGAAAACTACGGTCAGATATCCAATATTATCTATCTACCATGAAAAAACGATTTTTAATAATTTTTGAGTATTTTTTCATGGTAGATGGATAATACTGGATATCTGACCGTAGTTTTCAATTAGGATCAACTTTTCTTAATAATGATTGTCGATATTAAGAAAAGTTGATCGTAATTGAAAACTACGGTCAGATATCCAATATTATCCATCTACCATGAAAAAATAGATATTATACCCAAAAATTATTAAAAATAGTTTTTTCATGGTAGGTGGATAATATTGGATATCTGACCATAGTTTTCAATTAGGATCAACTTTTCTTAATAACGATTGTCGATATTGTAATAAATAAAGGTACTTTACTCTTGAGCAAAATTTACATTTTTCGACAAACCTCGTATATGACTGCAAAAAATTGATATCTGATTATTTTATTTTGGGTTTTAGGCCATGCAAAACTTTTTATCAAGAATAACTTTTTTTCATAAAACCAATAATAAAAAAGTTTCCCATATGGTGCCGACTTAGTTGGACACACTGTATATATATATAAAAATTGAAGTCCTCTTGTATTAAAAACTTTAAGATAGATTTTTGTCTTTGTCTCTAGCATAAAAAGATGTAGGTTGTTGTTGTAGAGAATTACAAAGATTCAGAATTGATATTTTGATTAGATTTTCATTATTGATTGAATAGATAGTTATTTTGTAAATGAATAAATTTTAGGTCTTCTTAATTTCTAGCATAGCCAGAAGTAGGTTATCAAAAGAATGCAAAGAATTGAAAATTGAAATTAATATTTTCTTAGATAGATTGTATTTAGTTTTTTCATACATTGTTCTTTCGGCCGTTTGCGAAATCTTATAAAACATAAGTATTAATTCCACATCCAGTGGAAGTATAGTAGGTAACGACAAAAAAATTTTAAAAAATTTTTATTGTTCAAATAGGCTTAGAATGTCATGAAACGTCGAGATTTTAAGTTTGAGCGAAAAAAAATTTCTGTCTGTCGGTCTGTAACTTTTTTGTGCGCACGTTTACTCTGGAACCGTTTAAGATATTGACTTGAAATTTGGTACACGTATGTATTTTAACGTGATCTGGAACTAGATTATATTTTCATCTTGTTCTATCGAAGGGTTGGGGGTAAATTGGGGTAAATTTGCGGTAAATAGGTAAATTAAGCAGGTAAGAGTCCAGAAAATTGGTATTTAGTATATTAAAGAGAAGCTAAGGTCTCAAAAAAATTTTTGGCATTAACCACTCCCATTACCACCCCCACCCCATTATTAAAGGGGATGAAAAAAAAATGTGATTTATTAGAGAATATTATTTAGGTATTATGCAAATCACAACTTACACACTTTCTATTATGAAAATACCTACTTTCTGTATATTGTTGCCCTAATCTGGGCACGCTAATATACTAGTCAGGTAAATACTTTAAAACACTCATTATTGGAGAATCAATCAAAACAACTACTCTTCTAGCTAATACTGACGAAGTATTGAATTACATGATAGGATTCTTAGCATTTTAAAGGAAAAAAAATATGTATTGAAAATACTTAAATCATTTATTCAAATTTAATCATTCACATTTTTTGATTTAATATGAAATTATCTACTTTCTGTATATTGGTGCCTCAATCGGGTCACGCTAATATACTACTTAGGAAAATACTTTAAAACACTCATTATTGGAAAACTAATCAAAACAACTACTCTTCTAGCTAATACTGACGAAGTATTGAATTACATGATAGGATTTCTGGCATTTTAAGCCAAAAAAAATATATTGAAAATACTTAAATTATTTATTGAAATTCAATCATTCACAACAATTATTGAAATATACATTCTATTTCAACTCTAGAAAAGTTGTACAAGTTTTTTCGAACTCGTTAGTTCTCATCAGTAGAGTATAGAAACATTCATTCATTATTTACAAGCCTATTCTTGATTTATTTTTACAATTAATTATTTTTTATTTATTTGCTTTTATCATGATTAGAGAATATTATTTAGGTATTATGCAAATCACAACTTACACACTTTCTATTATGAAAATACCTACTTTCTGTATATTGTTGCCCTAATCTGGGCACGCTAATATACTAGTCAGGTAAATACTTTAAAACACTCATTATTGGAGAATCAATCAAAACAACTACTCTTCTAGCTAATACTGACGAAGTATTGAATTGCATGATAGGATTCTTAGCATTTTAAAGGAAAAAAAATATGTATTGAAAATACTTAAATCATTTATTCAAATTTAATCATTCACATTTTTTGATTTAATATGAAATTATCTACTTTCTGTATATTGGTGCCTCAATCGGGTCACGCTAATATACTACTTAGGAAAATACTTTAAAACACTCATTATTGGAAAACTAATCAAAACAACTACTCTTCTAGCTAATACTGACGAAGTATTGAATTACATGATAGGATTTCTGGCATTTTAAGCCAAAAAAATATATTGAAAATACTTAAATTATTTATTGAAATTCAATCATTCACAACAATTATTGAAATATACATTCTATTTCAACTCTAGAAAAGTTGTACAAGTTTTTTCGAACTCGTTAGTTCTCATCAGTAGAGTATAGAAACATTCATTCATTATTTACAAGCCTATTCTTGATTTATTTTTACAATTAATTATTTTTTATTTATTTGCTTTTATCATGATTAGAGAATATTATTTAGGTATTATGCAAATCACAACTTACACACTTTCTATTATGAAAATACCTACTTTCTGTATATTGTTGCCCTAATCTGGGCACGCTAATATACTAGTCAGGTAAATACTTTAAAACACTCATTATTGGAGAATCAATCAAAACAACTACTCTTCTAGCTAATACTGACGAAGTATTGAATTACATGATAGGATTCTTAGCATTTTAAAGGAAAAAAAAATATGTATTGAAAATACTTAAATCATTTATTCAAATTTAATCATTCACATTTTTTGATTTAATATGAAATTATCTACTTTCTGTATATTGGTGCCTCAATCGGGTCACGCTAATATACTACTTAGGAAAATACTTTAAAACACTCATTATTGGAAAACTAATCAAAACAACTACTCTTCTAGCTAATACTGACGAAGTATTGAATTACATGATAGGATTTCTGGCATTTTAAGCCAAAAAAAAATATATTGAAAATACTTAAATTATTTATTGAAATTCAATCATTCACAACAATTATTGAAATATACATTCTATTTCAACTCTAGAAAAGTTGTACAAGTTTTTTCGAACTCGTTAGTTCTCATCAGTAGAGTATAGAAACATTCATTCATTATTTACAAGCCTATTCTTGATTTATTTTTACAATTAATTATTTTTTATTTATTTGCTTTTATCATGATTAGAGAATATTATTTAGGTATTATGCAAATCACAACTTACACACTTTCTATTATGAAAATACCTACTTTCTGTATATTGTTGCCCTAATCTGGGCACGCTAATATACTAGTCAGGTAAATACTTTAAAACACTCATTATTGGAGAATCAATCAAAACAACTACTCTTCTAGCTAATACTGACGAAGTATTGAATTACATGATAGGATTCTTAGCATTTTAAAGGAAAAAAAATATGTATTGAAAATACTTAAATCATTTATTCAAATTTAATCATTCACATTTTTTGATTTAATATGAAATTATCTACTTTCTGTATATTGGTGCCTCAATCGGGTCACGCTAATATACTACTTAGGAAAATACTTTAAAACACTCATTATTGGAAAACTAATCAAAACAACTACTCTTCTAGCTAATACTGACGAAGTATTGAATTACATGATAGGATTTCTGGCATTTTAAGCCAAAAAAAATATATTGAAAATACTTAAATTATTTATTGAAATTCAATCATTCACAACAATTATTGAAATATACATTCTATTTCAACTCTAGAAAAGTTGTACAAGTTTTTTCGAACTCGTTAGTTCTCATCAGTAGAGTATAGAAACATTCATTCATTATTTACAAGCCTATTCTTGATTTATTTTTACAATTAATTATTTTTTATTTATTTGCTTTTATCATGATTAGAGAATATTATTTAGGTATTATGCAAATCACAACTTACACACTTTCTATTATGAAAATACCTACTTTCTGTATATTGTTGCCCTAATCTGGGCACGCTAATATACTAGTCAGGTAAATACTTTAAAACACTCATTATTGGAGAATCAATCAAAACAACTACTCTTCTAGCTAATACTGACGAAGTATTGAATTACATGATAGGATTCTTAGCATTTTAAAGGAAAAAAAATATGTATTGAAAATACTTAAATCATTTATTCAAATTTAATCATTCACATTTTTTGATTTAATATGAAATTATCTACTTTCTGTATATTGGTGCCTCAATCGGGTCACGCTAATATACTACTTAGGAAAATACTTTAAAACACTCATTATTGGAAAACTAATCAAAACAACTACTCTTCTAGCTAATACTGACGAAGTATTGAATTACATGATAGGATTTCTGGCATTTTAAGCCAAAAAAAATATATTGAAAATACTTAAATTATTTATTGAAATTCAATCATTCACAACAATTATTGAAAATAATTAATTGTAAAAATAAATCAAGAATAGGCTTGTAAATAATGAATGAATGTTTCTATACTCTACTGATGAGAACTAACGAGTTCGAAAAAACTTGTACAACTTTTCTAGAGTTGAAATAGAATGTATATTTCAATAATTGTTGTGAATGATTGAATTTCAATAAATAATTTAAGTATTTTCAATATATTTTTTTTGGCTTAAAATGCCAGAAATCCTATCATGTAATTCAATACTTCGTCAGTATTAGCTAGAAGAGTAGTTGTTTTGATTAGTTTTCCAATAATGAGTGTTTTAAAGTATTTTCCTAAGTAGTATATTAGCGTGACCCGATTGAGGCACCAATATACAGAAAGTAGATAATTTCATATTAAATCAAAAAATGTGAATGATTAAATTTGAATAAATGATTTAAGTATTTTCAATACATATTTTTTTTTCCTTTAAAATGCTAAGAATCCTATCATGTAATTCAATACTTCGTCAGTATTAGCTAGAAGAGTAGTTGTTTTGATTGATTCTCCAATAATGAGTGTTTTAAAGTATTTACCTGACTAGTATATTAGCGTGCCCAGATTAGGGCAACAATATACAGAAAGTAGGTATTTTCATAATAGAAAGTGTGTAAGTTGTGATTTGCATAATACCTAAATAATATTCTCTAATCATGATAAAAGCAAATAAATAAAAAATAATTAATTGTAAAAATAAATCAAGAATAGGCTTGTAAATAATGAATGAATGTTTCTATACTCTACTGATGAGAACTAACGAGTTCGAAAAAACTTGTACAACTTTTCTAGAGTTGAAATAGAATGTATATTTCAATAATTGTTGTGAATGATTGAATTTCAATAAATAATTTAAGTATTTTCAATATATTTTTTTTTGGCTTAAAATGCCAGAAATCCTATCATGTAATTCAATACTTCGTCAGTATTAGCTAGAAGAGTAGTTGTTTTGATTAGTTTTCCAATAATGAGTGTTTTAAAGTATTTTCCTAAGTAGTATATTAGCGTGACCCGATTGAGGCACCAATATACAGAAAGTAGATAATTTCATATTAAATCAAAAAATGTGAATGATTAAATTTGAATAAATGATTTAAGTATTTTCAATACATATTTTTTTTTCCTTTAAAATGCTAAGAATCCTATCATGTAATTCAATACTTCGTCAGTATTAGCTAGAAGAGTAGTTGTTTTGATTGATTCTCCAATAATGAGTGTTTTAAAGTATTTACCTGACTAGTATATTAGCGTGCCCAGATTAGGGCAACAATATACAGAAAGTAGGTATTTTCATAATAGAAAGTGTGTAAGTTGTGATTTGCATAATACCTAAATAATATTCTCTAATCATGATAAAAGCAAATAAATAAAAAATAATTAATTGTAAAAATAAATCAAGAATAGGCTTGTAAATAATGAATGAATGTTTCTATACTCTACTGATGAGAACTAACGAGTTCGAAAAAACTTGTACAACTTTTCTAGAGTTGAAATAGAATGTATATTTCAATAATTGTTGTGAATGATTGAATTTCAATAAATAATTTAAGTATTTTCAATATATTTTTTTGGCTTAAAATGCCAGAAATCCTATCATGTAATTCAATACTTCGTCAGTATTAGCTAGAAGAGTAGTTGTTTTGATTAGTTTTCCAATAATGAGTGTTTTAAAGTATTTTCCTAAGTAGTATATTAGCGTGACCCGATTGAGGCACCAATATACAGAAAGTAGATAATTTCATATTAAATCAAAAAATGTGAATGATTAAATTTGAATAAATGATTTAAGTATTTTCAATACATATTTTTTTTCCTTTAAAATGCTAAGAATCCTATCATGTAATTCAATACTTCGTCAGTATTAGCTAGAAGAGTAGTTGTTTTGATTGATTCTCCAATAATGAGTGTTTTAAAGTATTTACCTGACTAGTATATTAGCGTGCCCAGATTAGGGCAACAATATACAGAAAGTAGGTATTTTCATAATAGAAAGTGTGTAAGTTGTGATTTGCATAATACCTAAATAATATTCTCTAATCATGATAAAAGCAAATAAATAAAAAATAATTAATTGTAAAAATAAATCAAGAATAGGCTTGTAAATAATGAATGAATGTTTCTATACTCTACTGATGAGAACTAACGAGTTCGAAAAAACTTGTACAACTTTTCTAGAGTTGAAATAGAATGTATATTTCAATAATTGTTGTGAATGATTGAATTTCAATAAATAATTTAAGTATTTTCAATATATTTTTTTGGCTTAAAATGCCAGAAATCCTATCATGTAATTCAATACTTCGTCAGTATTAGCTAGAAGAGTAGTTGTTTTGATTAGTTTTCCAATAATGAGTGTTTTAAAGTATTTTCCTAAGTAGTATATTAGCGTGACCCGATTGAGGCACCAATATACAGAAAGTAGATAATTTCATATTAAATCAAAAAATGTGAATGATTAAATTTGAATAAATGATTTAAGTATTTTCAATACATATTTTTTTTCCTTTAAAATGCTAAGAATCCTATCATGTAATTCAATACTTCGTCAGTATTAGCTAGAAGAGTAGTTGTTTTGATTGATTCTCCAATAATGAGTGTTTTAAAGTATTTACCTGACTAGTATATTAGCGTGCCCAGATTAGGGCAACAATATACAGAAAGTAGGTATTTTCATAATAGAAAGTGTGTAAGTTGTGATTTGCATAATACCTAAATAATATTCTCTAATCATGATAAAAGCAAATAAATAAAAAATAATTAATTGTAAAAATAAATCAAGAATAGGCTTGTAAATAATGAATGAATGTTTCTATACTCTACTGATGAGAACTAACGAGTTCGAAAAAACTTGTACAACTTTTCTAGAGTTGAAATAGAATGTATATTTCAATAATTGTTGTGAATGATTGAATTTCAATAAATAATTTAAGTATTTTCAATATATTTTTTTTGGCTTAAAATGCCAGAAATCCTATCATGTAATTCAATACTTCGTCAGTATTAGCTAGAAGAGTAGTTGTTTTGATTAGTTTTCCAATAATGAGTGTTTTAAAGTATTTTCCTAAGTAGTATATTAGCGTGACCCGATTGAGGCACCAATATACAGAAAGTAGATAATTTCATATTAAATCAAAAAATGTGAATGATTACATTTGAATAAATGATTTAAGTATTTTCAATACATATTTTTTTTCCTTTAAAATGCTAAGAATCCTATCATGTAATTCAATACTTCGTCAGTATTAGCTAGAAGAGTAGTTGTTTTGATTGATTCTCCAATAATGAGTGTTTTAAAGTATTTACCTGACTAGTATATTAGCGTGCCCAGATTAGGGCAACAATATACAGAAAGTAGGTATTTTCATAATAGAAAGTGTGTAAGTTGTGATTTGCATAATACCTAAATAATATTCTCTAATCATGATAAAAGCAAATAAATAAAAAATAATTAATTGTAAAAAAAAAAATGTGATTTAGTGTGTGTACAAGAACCAGAAACCTCAAAATATTTTTTTACTTCATCCACCCCCACTACACCCCCTATCACCACCCCCACCCCACTACCGATGTGGGGTATCGTTTTATAGGTTTTTGGAGTAGAGGATTTCAAATATTATCTTATTAAAGTTCCATAAGCAATTATTTCCACATACAAAATTTTTTCGTTGTGAGTGACTTGTATAGAAAATCTGGATGTGGAAGTAGTGATTCCTTGGGCAGCGGTTTTTTTACTGGAATATAAATGAATAAATATAGTTACTATGCTGCTTCTTGGAACTAATGAATTTTAAAATAGTGCCAATTTTCTATACTTAACATCAAGAGTGTTTGCAATTTTTTTTTACTATCTACCGAAAAGATTACATGAGAGTAAAGTAGCATTTTAGCAAGGCGGCAAACAGTAAAAACCTTTAGAAAACGGCTATTAGTGAAACAATTTTGTAACTTGGTATACTGATGAGTTCTGTCATTAAAACGACTATTTTTCCGAGACGCGCCAAATCAAAATGGCGTCCGGTTTCAAGATGGCGGCTGTTTTAAAAAAATAAAAAAAGTTATTAAAAAAAATTGTTCGTCATGAAATTTTGAATAAGAAAGTTTTTATAAGTTTTCTTCTAAAAGTAAAAATTATGGATGCTTTAAAGAAACACATTCTACGGGCTAGCTTCCAAAGTGAGCACATTTGGGGACAGTCTCTGACATCAAATTTGATTTTGAATAATCTTGAAAAATGGGGATGGTCCTGTCCGAAAATGTTTCGGTGCCAAAATGGTTAACACTTCCGGAGATATCTAAAGCCCTTAGACAATTAATTCAATGTAGTTGCAAAAAAGGATGCATTGAAACCAAATGTGGTTGTGAAAAAGCTGGCTTGCAATGCACGTTCTTTTACACAAATTGTAAAGGCTGTAAAGGAGAATGCAACTAACTTAAAAGAAGTATGTAAGTCTAACTAAAAAAATCTTTACCTATTTTTATTAAATTATTTTTAGGTTGAAAAATAATGTGCCTTCAGTTTTTCGTAAAGGAATACTCAACAAGAACATTATAATTATTGCTTTAGATTGTAAAATATACATAAAATCATTTTCTAGTATTTCTCCGTGTAGCAGCTTTATTTTTAGTGTTAGGTAAACATATTGTAAAAAGTTTTTTTATTAAAATTTTAATGTAGAATATATTTCTTAACACTTTTTTGTAACAGTAATTATTTAGTCGAAAAACTTGTAAACTTTTAAATTATAAATAAAAAGTAACTTCTTTATATTTTTTATGTACCGCCTTTATTTTTAGCTTTAAGTAAAAAAATGTATTAAACTCTTTTATTCAGATTTTAATTTGGAACAATTTTTCTTAACAACTTTTTTTTTGTAACATCAATAGTTTAGATAGAAAACTCGTTCTTTTAAATTTTCCAAATCGGCCGCCATCTTGAAACCGGAAGCCAAAGTGGCTTTCCGATTTGGCGCTGCTCGGAAAAATAATCGTTTTAATGATAGAAATCAGTATACCAAATTACAAGATCGTTTCACTAATAGCCACCAACCGTGAAAAAATGACACTTTTAGAGACTGAAGAGGGAATATATGCGAAACTTATTCAATAATAAAGAGATCATAAAGAACGTGGAAATCTAATAGCAATTAATTGCAGCACCTGGCCAACAATCACTTATTTGTAATTTTCTCTAAAACTGCTAATCTTAGAAAGAAAAGTTTCAAATAAAAAAGTTACATCCATCTTTTATCTTAGTTTCTTCTCGATACACTTGGTATCTATTTCGAAAGATAAAAAAGTTTCCAGCATGTTATATTTGAGAATGCAAATTTTCGACATAGCCTTAGAAAAAAATAATGCTTTCTACACTTATTAAAATTTGACCTACATATTAACATATTTTGTTAACAAATATATAGTGACAGCATGATGAAAATTTGAGAGTAATCCATTGTGCCGTTATGGTGTTAAATAATTATTTATAAGTTTAATATTTGATAAAGGTAGATTGATAAAATATTAAGATGGAAAAAAGATCTATATTGCCGAATATCAAAGTCCAAGATCCCTATCCCTTTTCCTTAACCCTTTATTCCCACAAACGCATTATGCCCCTTCCCTTCCCTCCTATTGCCTGGATTGCGATATATTCCTTAAAATTAAAGATAAAAAAAATCCTCACATGTATAAAAAATTCTCTTCTGAACCCTTTCCTTCGTACTCGAAAACGAATTTTAAAAAAATACAAAAGGTTTTTCCCCTCCACAAGTTTCTTTATTTGAAAAAAATTAAAAAATAATCACTCAAATACTAGAAATAATAACGAAAAAACTCCATTTTGGTTTTTCAAAATAGCACAACAGTGAAAAAAGTTATAGGTGTGCAGTAGTTATAGGTTTAATGATTTTCTTTTCCATACCTCCCCCCCTCCCACAATTGGCCCACCACCCTCCGGCTCCATCAATTCTTATCTATTTCACCTACCTCAAAAAAATCTCAGCTCTCTAACTCCTTTTTTATGCGAAAAAATTAAGGAATTACTTTTTTTTATATTAGTGTTACAGCAAAAAAAAACGCGTAAGTATTTAAAAAACAAATTCACGAAAAGATACCGTCAGGTTTGAAAAACCCTCTGCCTAAGAAATCACTGTTTCCACATTCAGACTTCCTATCCAAGTCTCTTACAACGAAAATACTATATTTGCACTCCACCACTTCAAGCATTTTCTTCGAAGAAACCTACTACGCATCCATACTACTCGAAGTAACCCACTGTGCATCCAATTTAATCGAGAAAAGCCAATGCGCATCCATTTGACTCGAGGAAACCCACTGCGCATCCATACAACTTGAGGTAACCTACTGCGCATCTATAGTATTCGAGAAAAGCCACTGCGCATCCATACTACTCGAGGTAATCTACTGCGCATCAATGGTACTCGAGGAAAGCCACTGTGCATCCATAATACTGGGGGAAATCTACTGCGCATCGATACTACTAGAATCAAGAAAATAATAGAAGATCTATAAAAACCGTACAGGTTGTATGGTATCCTAATTTGTAATCGTAGAAGCTAGACACACACGCGATGACCCGTCTCTGACGCTATTTCCTCATGTATCCTTGAAACATTGGTGTCAATTTAGCAACATGCTAAAATAATCTTGAAAGGCAGGCACGCTGATGTTCGTTTGTTTGTTTATAGGACTCGAATTACAATGCAACTTGTAGGGTGTTTATAAATCTTAAAATTGCACACCTAGATTTTCTATCCAAGTCTCTCACAACGAAAAAAAATTTGATACTATATTTGCACTTCACAATTATTGTTTATGGAACTTGAATAACATAATATTTGAAATCGTCTACCCCAAAAACCTATAAAACGATATGCCATATTGGTAGTGAATGTGGGGATGGTGGTAGAGGGGGTGGATGAAGTAAACAAAAATTTGAGGCCTTAGGTTCTTGTATACACGCTAAATTACATTTTTATTTTTTTCACCCCTTTAATAATGGGGAGACCTTAACTTCGTTTATATATAGTAAATACCAATTTTATAGATTTACCTACTTACCCCCATTTACTCCAATTTATCCCTCAACCTTTCAACGAAGTAAGATCAAAATATAATCTAGTTCCAGATACATACGTGTACCAAATTTCAAGTCATTACGGGCTTCCGCGAGATCTTCAAATTTTTATTTAACTTTTTTTTCGTCAAGTCAATAATAACAAAATTATCGTGGAAACACGTGTTTTTGCGAATTTTAAACACGAATTCCTCCGCCACCCTGTGTGATTAAGCAGAACTAACTTGATAACATGATAAATGAGAATCCGTGTAACCGAATTGTCATAAAAAAAAAATTTTTTAAGAGTTGGTTTCATTTCAAAACCAGATCCGCTCCGCTATATGATATTCTCTAAACAGCTGCATTTCTAAACATAAAGCGACCCTTGAAAATGTTGGCCAGTATATGCTGGCCGAATCGCAAACGGTAAGGAAGTAGGCGTGGCTAGAGAGTTATTCATATATTTAGTTTTATCCCTTTTATTACTAAATGCGTTGCATAAAAAATACAGAAAACATATTTTATGATGTAGAAAAATATTGTGCTTGTCGTTACGAAGTTAGATATTTGATATATTTGCTTGCGGGGTCTAAATTAAATCAACACTTGTAACCCGTTCCGCAGATCTGAATTGTCATGGTATCGCCATCTATGAAACTCTTGAGTAAATCTAACATATTTCGTTTTCCGTAGTTTTTAGGTAAATGCATGATTTATTTAAAACAACAAAAATCATATTTTGTGCATCACTTCTAAATGTTTATTCCTTTTTAAATTATTTTTTTGTGGGACATGGAGCTTTGAAAAAAATCACAAAGTTTCCCATGTAAAAGCATAGGCATTGCACACTCTTAAGTTAGGTGATATATCAGTGTTATCCTAAAATATGGAACATGGTATTTTTAATAACATTATTATGAAGTGAGAATTGTAGTCCTCTGGTTATCACCATGTATTACAGATATGGCCCAATTTTTGAGGGCGTGTTTGTGTTCCCCTCTTGCATGTTGATAACAAAAGCCTGGTCTAGTCGCTTACGAGGTGAGCCTTCCATCCTTTATACTTCCATGGTTTTAACCTAAAACAATAAATGAACTGACGGATGTACCAACAACAAAATGGCGACAATGGAATTTTGGCGGGAAGCCCAAGTGTCGTTTCTGGTAGTTCTCTTTTCTGTGGCTATAGCAGAGAGAAGGATCCTATAGTTTCAGGCTTAGGTGAGTATCGCAACAAAAGTAATTTGGAACTTGCAAGGAGAGCCACATAATATGTAAATAAAAAAAATCTTATTTGTACCTTAGGTTAATTTATTTGGGACCTACATTAGCCCAACAAGTTGACCTATAGATGGCCCTTGATATAGTCTTTGGTTATCCCCATATAGGTTTTATATAGGACATCCAAAACCCCAAAGGCTATCCTATAGATTTCGTATAGGTTATCCAGTGGAAAATTTATGATAAAACTGTATATGGTTCCTTAGAGCAATGGGAAGTATCTGAAACTATTTTAAAGATTATACCATTTGATTTTTTAAATATTTATAATATCTGAAAATAAACGCATATTTCCCTCTTAAGGCGAGTTTATAAAAAAAGTCCCAGTCCTAACTTAGCCGATCTTGGTCTTAATTTTTCCCTAAAACATATCTGATGTCCTAAGACTGGTTTATCAGAACTGGCATTTGTCCTAAGTTGATCGTAAAATAGATACACGAACTTTTCACGCCAATTGAAATTGATTTCTAATCTATTCTATGGTATTAGCCCCTAGGAAAAATTAACTTAAAAATTTTATGTTAAGTTAGGACCAAGACAGGATTAGGACTTTTATAAACAGAATACGGGTAACCTGTACATTTAACTTTTTAGGTAAAAAATTAAGACTAAGATAGGCTAAGTTAGGACTCTAGGACGCTTTTTATAAACTCGCCTTTACTCTGCAAAATCCTATCCTTAAAGATAGACCATAATTTGCGTTAAATACACAAATTAGGGCATATTTTTAAAGCAAAATGAAGAAAGACAAACCGCTTAATATTATAAATATACATCAATCAAGTGGTAATCATAATGCCGAGAAAAGTGCTCAATCCAAAATATGCAAGGTGTTTTATTTAATATTACGATTAAACGTACCTTTGTTAGGTATATTAAAAATAAGTACATCTTCGTTTTCGTTAGGTATCCTGAATATATAAGTATTCCTCATTCTACGAAATTCATTTCTCCTTACCAATAATAACACGTAATCAGTCAATCATATCAAGACTCCCCTCTTAAATTTTTGTTACGTCATTTAATACACCAGTTAACGTCGACATAAATAGTCGAATAACAAGCAATCCAGAGTGAGTGAGATAGAAGTACAGTAAGCAGAGTGCAGAACTCAGAGCTTTGCGTATTAAAGAACTACTTGCAAGTTGTGTGACAGTCACATCTATCAATCTGATAAGTGACTTTTTGTTGTTGTATAGAGTGGTATTCTTTGGCAAATATTTTGAAATACAGCCGCCTTATGTCTCAGTTAGTGCCCTATTTAAATTTTGGATTAGACGGTTCCGAGTGCGAAGACGAAAGTGATTTATTATACAGTTACGAGATAAAAGATAATACCAAAATGGTAAGTGTTCTGTGAATACCTATTACCTATGTCTTACTTGTAGTACCATATAATTAATTATCTAGTAGGTTAGTAGGCAGATAGAAACAAAGTCTTGTAGCAAAATTGCATCCTTGTAACTTTTATTATAGATATTGTGCAATATTTAATAATAGCAAATATATTATTTCCTACATTTATTTCATGTTAAAATTATGACGTGAGCCAAGCTTGTACTTTTATCTCACGCAATTCATTGTTGAAAGGATAAAATCATGAGTCATCATATGTAAAGGTTTTATTCATTATCATTATCTTGTTTTTTAAAGTTAGGTACATTTATTGTTCTTTTAAAAGCAATAATATGGAGATTTTTCAATGAAAATTTAAAGATTTTAAAACGAAATGTTTGTCTCTAATTTACTTAGGCATATTAACTTTCAGAAAAACTTTTTACGGGAAACCTCCTTTAGTGGCGTATTTGTGGGAGGGTCTAAGGGGGCTTAATATCACGCAGGGGCCCGATATAGGGTTTTCAATCCCGGGACGGAATTAGACTTTCGGGATTACAAATTCCAAATCCCGGGATTTCCCTTGATCTCGGGTATTTATAAATGTTTTATTTATTTGAATGAAATAGTAATAGATAACAAAAACAAACAGTTTAAAAGTTATTTTTAAAAAAGGATCTTAGAAGAACTAATGTATCTAATGTTTCGTCCACTAGTCTGAACCGGATCTTTGTACAGAGCCCGCACCACCATTAGAAAAGGCCCTCTCCGACTCTACACTTGTGGGGGGTATAATTGTTAAATTCTGATATGCAATTTTTAAATTTTTTCAAATAATTTCTTGTTTTACAACTGTTTGTAGGCTTAATGACCCTATCACCGCTCTTTCCTTCATCTTCATACTGCTTCATTTATTTTATTCGTTTATGTTTATACGTTTTTGTGAAATTACTTTTTTACGTTTATTGGTATTGTACGAATGTATGATGTATGTGACATTTATATTTGCTAAGTTGGTTATATATTATATAATAACATGAAGCAAACAAATAAGTAAAGCCGCTTATACCAAATTTTGATTGAAAACAACAATATTTCCGAGAATTCCGAGCATACTCCAGTCCTGAAGAATTCGCGGGATTGATTTTTGAAATCTTGGGATTTTCGGGAGCACAAATTCGTTCGGGATCCCGGGATTGAAAACCCTAGCCTCGAACTGCTTTTAAAAAAATCATGTAAATAATAGATTCGATTACTTAGTTCTGAAGTCACTTCTCGCGGTAACATTCGATTTGGTTTCCATGCTCATTTTAGAGTCGTCATTATTTAGTCACGATTTATAAGGTGTGCATAGTGCTTTTTAACAATGGACATTTTTATTTTCACATTTAATTCCGTTTTTCTAGTCTACTTAATTATTGAGCCATTCTCAGAATTCTCATGTACCTGAAGTTTCGAACGTTCACTTGAACGAATTTTAGACGAAAAAGAAAAGTTAATACAAACCATACATCGATTTAGTCATAAACACTTCATTGACACATTTGCCGACAATAATATCCACAATATTTAAGTTTTTATACCTAAATCGAAGTGTGGTTTTTATTAATTTTTCTTTTTCATATGAAATTCGTTCAAGTGAACGTTCGAAACTTCAGGTACATAAATTCTCAACTTTAAGATTTCGGAGTTTTAAAAAATTATTTCTTTTCAATTTACAAATTATAAACATGGTATTAACTAGGTGCTGTAGTTTTATAATAACTTATTGACCAGCAGTGCACTTTTTGTCTTTTTTATATTTTTTTCGGCAGAAAATGCAAAACGATTTTTGTCCACTAAAATTGTATATTGTCAATTACAAATCCATGTATAAAATAAAAGTTACAAAATTAATTTTATTATTAATAGTAGAGTAAAACCTCAGTAAATCACTTTGTAGGGCATTGTCTTACAATAGCGATTTTTTGCTGGAAAGTTGAATAAGTGTCGGAAACATTATAAGGAGTGTAGCATACAGATTTGGTTGTTCATAATGAAATTCGCCAGAAAACTAAATTTATCCGAACCTATTTGGTAAGTTGGACTAAATAAGAACAATAAAGAGCAGCCATTTTTTAAACAATAATTGATGATAACTTAAACAACGATGCAATTATTTTGACGAAATTTTAGGAAACGATGCCTCTATTGGAGCTGAATCATCATTACCTTTTAAGTTGATATGTTGACAATAACGCTTAAAACAAAAGCAAAGTCGAAAATTGAATCGTCGATTGTTTAAATGCATCTGTCTTACAGCTAAATTTTTTTTAGATTGTAGCGTAGCCTCTTTTATCTACTTTTAGTGATGTTAACAAAATTTTTTTTTGTAAATTTTTAAACCATTTTTTCTCTTAATTTGTTTAAATTTTTTCTCATCAATATTTTGATGTTCGTTGTTTTCTGCTTTGAGGCTCTGAAAATTGGAATTTTTTGGACACGAGAGACGACCCTACATATTTAACTGGTACTTTAAATTTGTATTTTGAAAATTCATGTCAGCTTTCATTCTTTTGACCACTGTGTTACTCGAAAGTTCTCTGATTACCTTTTAAAAGGTAGGTAACAAAGTGAATCTAAAAATTAACAAAGTGCACCGGTACACAATGGACAAAATAACCTCAAAGTGCACGTGTTTACAGTTTAAATTACTAATTATGTAAATTTTAACATATATTTGTTTTTGTTTACTTATTTCATGATGGAAACATAATTTACATTAGATACATTAAATTGAACCTATCTAAATCTAAGTTAACACGGGGGACACTGAATTTTTACAAATTAGAACCAACACAGATATCTGTTGTGTCGATTAAACAAAACTAAACTATAATTAAAACAAAACAAACAGAATTCAAAACTTAACAGTTTTTTTTATATATTCTTTTGCGTCATCTTAACATTTTAAAACTTATATTGATAGGTAACATAGTGGTAGTAACATAGCGGAGTAGGGATGGCTGATTCGAATATTTTTACGGATCAGTTCGGACCTAATCCAGCCCAGAGAAGAACCTAGTCCAAAGATCAGTTTCAGTTCCTAGTCCATGCTAACCAACTCGCACGGTGAACGGCTGAGTGCACCGGCAGACAAACTGGACTCAGTGGACTGGACTGGTGCAGAGGGACTCGTAATCTTGTACTGTACTAGTCGTACTCATTTAGTTCAACCAGTCCATACGTCAATAAAGTGCGCGCGCCGCACCGGGTCTCTAAAAAGTTCAGCCGGACTCGGAGTACTCGGACTAATATTCGTACCTGCTGTATTTATTAGTTGAGATCAGTTCCACTAGTCCAACCCACCGGACCTGTTCCAAAGTATCAGTTCCAGTTCAGGTTAGCCAACCCTATAGTGGAGTAAAATTGGTTACATACTCGGTTACATATAAAAAAGAGCTGTACAATAGGGTGGGTCGAAAAAAAAAATTTTTTTCACTAATTACAACAAATAAAGAAAAAGTATAAATTCGTTAGAAATTCGATATACTAATAAATATACTATAAATGAACAACAACTGCTTGGATTACACGTATTGAAAATTTTTTGGAGCAGCCTACGTATTTTTTTGAAATAACGAGATGTATTTTTCACAATACATATATTATCTACAAAGCTCCATCGAAACGGTAATACATAAGAAAATTATGTGTTTAATAATGATATATATGATAATATTAGTTGTCTTCATCACTGTCCCCATTTATTGTATCACTGATGATATCTTCTGCGAACAGTTTTACTGATGGTTTCATGTAAATTCATGTTTAAGTTAAAAAAAAAATAAATTAGTTTTCTGCTACTTAGAGATGGATTTATCATATGCAAGGTCGACGATATTCCGAAATCATCAATAAAACTGTCTGAATTATTCGCAGAAGATATCAGTGTTACAATAAATGAGGACAGGACAGTGATGAAGTAGACTAATATTATACATAACATGTTTTTTTATTATGTATTCTTATTATTAAACACATAATTTTTTTATGTATTATCATTTCGATGGAGCTTTGTAGAAAATGTGTGTATTGTGAAAAATACATCTCGTTATTTCAAAAAAATACGTAGGCTGCTCCAAAAAATTTTCAATAAGTATAATCCAAGCAGTTGTTGTTAATTTATATATTTATTAATATATCGAGTTTCTAACCAATTTATACTCTTTTTCTTTATTTGTTGTAATTAGTACGTAAGTAAATACATTATTGTTTAGTGTTACCCTGGTGTTATAATTTCCGAACCCACGATACATTATCTTTGCCAATTTGACTACGTTACCCCTTCGATAGAGTTTTGTAAAAAATATATGTTATAGTTTATTGTATGGTGTATAATTAGTAAAAAAAAAAAAAATAGAGGTGGTCGCTAACGTGTAAGAACGTATATACATTTTTCAAAAAATTCAAAAGCATCAATTTTTGTTTTCTTCATGAAAAGATTTAATGAAAATATCAATAATAAATTGTCTTGAGTATATTTACAATATATGTGAAATACAAACCAATTGGTTCACTTGATTAAGAAAAAAAAATTTTTTCGGATTTTCGAAAAAAAAATTTTTCCCAGATATTATGAAGTTTTTGAGGTCAAAACTTTTTGTGGTAGCATCTTTCGCAAAGATACATGGCTGGAAGGAACCACACGCAAAAAGGTTGCAAAGGCACGGACACTTATCTTAACCTGCCATGGCCTTTACCAATTTTTCGCAATTTTCACTGTGCAATCTTCGCTCGCGTTGCTAGAACAAAACGACCCAGAACTCACCACGTGAAAGTGGTTCCAGTTGTTGGGTGTGGTATTTACATTATATTTACAATGATTGTTAGGCAATTATAAATATTTATATTTATGTTATTGTTTAAATAATTCAATTAACTTCACAATATATTTTTATTCAGAAATAGAAACTGGTCTAGACTTTATTAATGCTCAAGCTTAACTGTCGATCCTACATATTATATTATTAGTTCTGAATATGGGCCCTTTCATAAGTCTATAATCCAAACATCATAAATTACTCTTATATCATAAACAACACTTCTAGGAATCGGTCGTCTGCCAGAGCCTCTTGTACCATGGAACTTGCCCCCGCGCCCCGCATTGTTTACATATTCTTACATTATTTATAAACATTTTCCATAGGTAACACAGTAAGCCAAAGATATGAGTACTACTACGAGTAGGATTTTTTGGCTTACTGTGTTTTTTACTTTTCCTTTTTTATATCTACTGCACATTTAAAGTCTGATTTTTTTGAGAAATGAGACATAATCGATCTAGACTTCAGTGTTGCTCGGACATAGCCATCTCTAGCTTCATGTCCACATACTTTATTCGAGGTCGTGATGTTTGAATTGCTTGACGGACTAAAACATGTCTTTCAACATCACAGTATTTATCCGACGAATTGCTTAAAGTTGTCGATCCAGTAATAGAACGAAATGCGTTCTTTGCGCACCCATAGAATGTTCTGGTGGCAATGCTTGTCGCTGAAAGAGAACATATCCGGCAACTTGGTTACAGAAGGATCTTAAAAGCAAGACAAACCGTTCCAAAGAAGAAGACTTAGAAATTTCGTACCACCGAAGATAAACTTTCAAGATTCCGATTACACTGAAATTATTAATTGGAATTCTTGTATGTGGGGGATATAAGTGAACATGATATTAAATCACTCATCAATTCTGACACTGAGCCCATCAGAGAAATTCAAAGTTTCCCTGTCACACCCAGGCTGTGGGGGAGGTGCGTCAAATTTGTGACAGAGGCCTCGAATAAAATATATGGACATGAAGCTAGAGATGGCTATATCCAACACCACCTAGAGATTAAAGCCAGACAACCAGCTGGTGACGTCACTGAAGGAAGGCCCAGCGTATACGGCGTAATGCATTAAAGCAATGCTATTATACTACATGTGACTACTCCCAAATAAGAAATATTTATTATCTGCGGTAATGTTTGCTGTTTTTAAGCTTAGAGTGATGTTTTACTTATACTATAATAAAAAATATGCATATATTGGTTTTAGATATTGAGATACATAATAAATTTGGACGTAATTAGAACAATAAAAATCACTTCTAATTTGCTTCTACTAATTCTTATAAAGTAAAACGGTTTTTTTTTTTAATAAAAGAGGTACCTAATTAAATTCTGAGGCAAAACTAACTAACGAAAAGCATATTTGGTCACTCATATAAGATAAGTGAAAACCTAGCCTCAATTTTAGTTTCGTTCGATTTAGATTACGAGACTTAAAAATAACAAGCTAAAAACGTACTCTTCGCCAATTTACTGAGCTTTTTATATATAATTGTTACACATTCTATAGGATACTCTTCGCAGTTTTCTTGTAAATAATGTTAGTTTTTGGACATTCTAAATTTTGTGATATAAACTTTGTTGTGAAAAAAATTGTATGAAAAAAAAATGAAAAAAAAAATCCAACCTGTGGGATTCGAACACGGGACCCTTGGATTGCAACGAAAAGCTTTAGCCGCTGCGCCACCACCTGTTGCTAGGAAAATTGATTGTCTGTAATATATATCTTTCGACATTCATACATATTTCACTTCTAAGAAATATAAACTTCATACACAAAAAAAAAATTTTTATGGAAATAATATCTCGCGATTTCCATTTTAGTACAAGCCACAAAAATTAACAAAAAAATTTTTTTTTAAATTAAATAATTAATAACTTTTTTATTTACTGATCGATTTTCTTCAAAAACAATAGGATTCTTCCCCTAGCTAACACTAACTTATTTTCTAAATTTCAATACAATCGGACTTTTCTTTCTTAAGTTATCGTGCTTACAAGAAACGTGACGGACGGACAGACGGACATTTTGAAAGTTGTTCAAAATTCGTTCACTAACACAATGATATGAAAATTTTTTCTCTACGAGCGATATTTACGATTTTAGAAATGTGCCGATCAAATACAATATACTCTTCGTTTTTGCGAAGAGTATAATAACTCACCACAGAGTGCATAGAAATTTTAAAGTTTTCTCGATGAATAGCTTTAATCCATTTGTTTCTCAGTTTCTCATCTTTGGGAAATTTAAAAACGTGTACCTTTTCCCCGGTGGCATATTATGCCGGCATAATTACCAGTACAGCGAGGAACGCAGCATTTGTTTACCATTTTGCACGGCAATTAAGTATTTTATAACTATCACTGGAATGTATTATTTGTTGACTGTTTTATTAAAGTGGGTTTTAGATCACATTTACACGTTGACACTACACTTGACAGCCGTTGAAGCGTGACGTCATGTCAGCTGGTTGTCTGGCTTTAATCTCTAGGTGGTGTTGCTATATCCGAGCAACACTGAAGTCTAAATCGGTTGTCTCATTTCTCAAAAAAATCAGACTTTAAATGTGTAGTAGATATAAAAAAGAAAAAATAAAAAACACAGAAAGCCAAAGAATCCTACTCATAGTACTCATATCTTTGGCTTACTGCGTTACCTATGGAAAATGTTTTTAAATAGTTGTTGTAAATATGATGTAAATACCACACCCAACAATTGGATGGTTGGCTGGGTAGGGTGTGGGTGGAACTCGACGTGCAATCACCTCCACGTGGTGAGTTCTGGGTCGTTTTGTTCTAACAATACGTGCGAAGAGCTGCACAGTGAAAATTGCGAAAAACTGGTAAATCTCTATCTTTCCTAAGAAGTTGCGCGAACGGAAATAATTAGATTATTGATCAGAATTTAATTTATTTACGTTATTTAAACCCTAAAACAAGCATAAAAAAACTAAAGCGTGTTTATTTTAAAAGTTTTAACTAACAGAACAAAATTACAAAAATATCGTGATTTTTGCAATTTTTCATAAACTTTAAGTACGATGCGCGAACGGAAGATATTAACCGATTTTAATTTTCTTTATGTCGTTTTTCTTTTTATTAGAATAGGCAACTTTTCCGCTCTAAAGCGTTCTGAAAAAAAGAATATTTATTTTTTTCAACGTAATGATAAAAAATTATTTACCAATGAGCAAAATGCATACATTTTTTTGACATCACCGAATAATAGATCACTAAAAAGCGTTATTATTTTCTATGTATTTTTTATTTTTTTTTATCGGAATTAAAGGATAAAAAAATAATTTAGTTTCGCTGAGAATTTAGACACGTTCAAACGAAGCAAGTTTCCCGCCATTTGCGTGTGACGTCATCCGGCATTTAGTATTGGCAATGTTTATTAGTATTATTTTCAACAGATATTTAATCTATGTACTTAGTGGTGGCAAACTATTTAATATAAAAAAGTTATATAATCTGAGACGAAAAACAATAGTTAATGTTGATAAAAATATTAAAATAATGCATTATGTTTACATATTCTGAGGTTAGGTATCTAAATCTAACTGCAGTAAAAGGATAAAAGTCAGCGTAAACAAATTTATTGTTACGAACAATGAATGATGCATCCTTGTCGCTTTTCCACCTCCAATTTCTGCACTGATATAATCGGTATTATTACCAAAAAATTGCTCATCATAAACACGTCGATTTTCGGCAAATTGTCACTTTGAGCTTGCACAAAGTCGCTGTTCGTCATTTTTACCACTTAGATAAATTAATACACTAATAATTTTTACAAAAATAAACAAATCGATATTTAAAGGTCAGCAGACTAAAATTTAACATTTAATTAACACACAATTTAATATTTCAGCACTAGCAGATGTAAACTGTCAAAGCTATCAAACTTGTCACTTGTCTCCGTACTTTTCTAAATTTACCGCTGGGTGGATAAAATACGAAGCTGATTGGCTGTGTTTTTCAAATTAGCCAATCATATAATGTTATTTCATACTGATGTGCTCCACCGGTGAATTTAGAAATCTGCGGTCTATGGATGAAACTAAAACGTTATGCCAGATGACATCAGTACCGTTTATAGTCACGTGGTTTTGTTCCGATAAAATTTGAATTTTAAAATGATTTTTTTTTACAAAATAACTTTTTTTATAGTTTCCTTTCATTATATACTCGGCTTATATAATATGTATAATGAAAAAATAATAAATTAATGCATTTTTAAAATTCATGCATCTTGCTCATTTCTGGTTGCTTGAGGTGAAACTAAATATCCCGGGGTACATTCAAATTTATCGTAGAATTAAATCTGATTTATACTACTCTCAATAATAAGCTGTGAAAATGGAACTACCACGTAACCCAGTTAATACAACGAGACTGATTTTAGCAGCGAAACTAGCAGCGATAAAAAAATTTTTGTTTGCATTTTCGTAGGTAATGATAATATCAACATTTTTACCTACAAATTATGACCCAAGAGCTAATAAGAAGGCTATTAGCCTCAAATTCTTAAAACAATTTTGACGACCAACGGGTATTTTTCAGGTAAAACTCGTATTTAAAAAAAAACCGCTGCCCAAGGAACCACTACTTCCACATCCAGATTTTCTATCCAAGTCTCTCACAACGAAAAAATTTTGTATGTGGAAATAATTGCTTATGGAACTTTAATAATATTTGAAATCGTCTACCCCAAAAATCCATAAAACGATATCCCACATCGGTAGTGGGGTGGGGGTGGTAGTGGGGGTGGGGGTGCATGAAGTAAAAAAATATTTTGAGATTTTTGATTCTTGTACACACACTAAATCACATTTTTTTTTTCATCCCCTTAAATAATGGGGTGGGGGTGGTAATGGGGGTGGCTAATGCCAAAAAATTTTTTGATTTTTTTTTTTTTAGCTTTCCTTGTATATACTAAATGCCAATTTTATGGACCCTTACCTGCTTGATTTACCTATTCACCCCCCAGCGTACCAAATTTCAAGTCAATATCTTCAACGGTTCCAGAGTAATCATGCGCACAAAAAGTTACAGATAGACAGACAGACATTTTTTTTCGCTCAAACTCTAAATCTCGACGTTTCATGATATTCTAAGCCTATTTGAACAATAAAAATTTTCAAAATTTTTCCACTATACTTCCACTGGATATGGAAATAATAGCAACCTGGCCCTTTTCGGGCCGATTTTAATCGAAAGGTGGACTCTAGCTTTAATTAAAAAAAAAATTAAGGCCCTAGTACATCCAACATAGAAGTTAGCCGCGAAACAGACGACAGCGTTTTCGCTGCAAGAGCGTAATTTCTCAAGTAATATATTAATAAAAAAAAATTGAATAGCCTGGCCCCTTTCAGACCACTTTTAATCGAAGGGTGGGTTCTATAGCTTTAATTAAAAAAAAAAAAAAATTAAGTCCCCAGTACATCCAACATAGAAATTAATCGCGAAATAGACGTTCACATCGTTTTAGCTGCTGCTAGCACATTCTTTAACATACACTAAAATAAAATGGGATTTTAATCGAAAGGTGGGCTCTTTACCTTCAATAAAAAAAAATTAATAAAGAAGTCCCAACATAGAAGTTGACCGCGAAATAGTCGTTGATGACAGCGTTTCCGCTGCTAGCGCTGTTTTTTTTATGTTAAAATAAAACAAAATAAAATCTATTAACGATGACAGCGTTTTCGTTGCTAGAGCGTAATTTCTCAAGTAATATGTTAATGAGAAAAAAAAAATTGAATAGCCTGGCCCATTTCAGACCACTTTTGATAGAACGGAGGGTGTTATCTTTAATTAAAAAAGAATTAAGTCCCTAGTACATCTAACATAGAAGTTGACCGCGAAATAGACGTTGAAAGCGTTTCTACTTCTGGCGTATTTTTTTATGTTACACTAAAATAAAATGAGATCTGTGGCCGTTTTCGGACCGATTTTAATCGAAAGGGTCAATTTTAATTAAAAAATAAACTTTATGTTTGTGTTTCTCTTAAATTAAGTTACACGAAACGTTTTGAATAATTGTATACATATTTGAAATATTTGTTTACAACAAAAAATCTCTAATGACATTTTTTTTTCAATGCATTTCTGAAGATTAAAACTGCACTTTGTATGTTACATAGTTGAGACTGTCATTAACTGATTTTGGAATGTCTAATTAACTGTTTAATTGCTAATTTTTTTACTCGGGAAATACACGGCTTTTGTTTACCTAATACAATTTAAATGTAAAAAGTGCTTAGAATTTGACAAGGATTCTTGGAATTTTTTTTTATTGAAAATTATTTTTTTTTTAAATTAGTTAAATTTTTAATAACTTTTTTTTTCCAAGAATCCTTGTCAAATTCTTGCCCCTTCTTACTTTTCTTGTCACTTTTTACCTCTTGCGATTTATTGAAAATCCCAAAATTTCTGTTTATTTTGGTGAATGTCATAAAAAATTGATATTTAAAAAAAAGTTTAAACAAAAGCTGCTTATTTTTTCTGTAGATTATGAATCTACAATAAAAAATATAGGTTACCTTTTGAAAAAAAAAAAAAACAGTTACCCCCATGAAAATCCCATAAAAAGTCAAAACCAATAGATAATATGAAATGTCCCCCTCGAAATCCTACAACTTTTGTCTGAAACATTTTTTGATTTGATTAATAAGAAAAAAATAGAAGGAGTGATAGATTAAAATGGGACACCCTGTATACAGTGTGTCCCAGGATAGATGTAACAAGAGGTGTAATGGATCAAACATTTTGGAATTTTGGAATGGTATTTGGGGATCGAGTCCTGCTTGTTGTAAAACTAAAGTATACCAAAAATGACTTGATTTAGCGTTCTACAGGGTGTTTTATAAGCAAAGTTGTAAAAATCACCACTAATAAAGTACCTTTATTTTTCAAAATATGAAAAAATTCCACTAAGAAAAGTTATTTAGAATGCAATTATATACCTCTATGCCAAAGTTCAGAAATATAAAATTATTTTTTTGAAACTTCCCATTTTCTCAATAAATTAGTATTTTATTTTGAACCATTCAATTAAAACTGCATAGAAATTATTTTTTGTGAATTAATATTTAAAGTTATGTAGAAGCTAAAAGTAGGCTATGAGAAAAGCAGTGGATACACATTTATCATTTATTATTGACATAATTAATTAATTAAGTAATTAATTAATTCGCAAAAAATGGGAAGTTTCAAAAAATAATTTTATATTCCTGATGAAATTTGGTATAGAGGTATAAAATTGCATTCTAAATAACTTTTCTTAGTGGGATTTTTTCATATTTTGAAAAATAAAGGTACTTTATTAGTGGTGATTTTTACAACTTTGCTTATAAAACACCCTGTAGAACACAAAATCAAGTCATTTTTGGTATACTTTAGTTTTACAACAAGCAGGACTCAATCCCCAAATACCATTCCAAGATTCCAAAATTCCAAAATTTTTGGTCCATTACACCTCTTGTTACATCTATCCTGGGACACACTGTATATCAGTGAACCCTGAACGGTCTGGGGCAGTTTTTTTTTAATTTCATGTATCTAGTAGATGCAGAGCTGTTCAAGTACAAGTACAAATTATACTTGGTAGCACAAGTAAATACTTTTACATGTACTTGTACTTAAGTACAATATTAACTGAAGTACTTGGTACTTGTGCTTTACTAAATTTAGTGAAGGTACCTACTTGTACTTTGTACTTGCTTTTTTGTTCTCCTACAAGTATAAGTACTTTTACAAATACTGTTGGTTGCCCCCAATTCAAGCTAAGATGGTATGGATTATTAAAAGATAATGTCAGTGTTTCTATGACCGAAATTCAGAGAAAGATAATTTCAGCATGTGAAGAAATTTCAGAAGTAAATGAGGAGCGTGCTGATTCGGATGATGGCATTTCAGAATTTTTCGATTTTATTGTTTGACCAAGTTTTGACCAATTAACTGCAAATGAAAGTACAACACAACGAGCAAATATTGAGGTTTTGCAGTACTTGGACGATAAAAGAAAAACCTTAAATTTGTTAGATAATTGCTCATTGGTGTAGCAGTTATTTGTTAAATATAATACACCTTTGCCGTCATCCGCAACAGTGGAGAGACTTTTTTCATTTGCCACTATTGTGAATGCCCCAAAGAGGCATGCACTTTCAGATAGCCACTTTGAACAATTAGTAGTAATGAAAACGAATTGTGCGTCGTTTGAGTAGGCTATTCCAAGGGTTAAATTTTCAAATTTTTAAAATTTTTTCTTTTAAAATATGATTTATTTAACATTTATAGATCATTTAATATATTTTTGTTGTTCTTATGTTACATTATATCATTATAATTACATGAAGAAATGTTTAATTTCTAATATTTATAGAGTATTTAATATATTTTGTTGTTCTTATATTACGTTATAATAGCATTTTTTTTTAATTTTAGAAATCGAAAGTAGAACACTTTTTAAGGCAATTTCCAAATTTTTAGGTTTTTATTCGAACGTTTAAGCCTTTAAATAAATTTGGACCGCGCGAAAACAGAGCAGAGTCACTGTATATGCTGATCAGGTGAGCGTCGAGATCTAATAATTAAAAACATTGGAGGTGAAATAAAATAAAATTTTAAGAAGAAAATGTTCTATTCAACTTTTCATAAAAATTGATAGTCTAAGTTATAACGACTTGAAAATTGAGACTTTAGCTTAAAAAAAAAGGTATTTCAAAACAATATTAGTCAAATAACTCGAAAAATATTACATTGAGCGAAAACATGCTAGAGACAAATAAGAAAGCTACTAAATTGAGGATGAATTTCGTTTTTTTCTAATTTCTGTAGAATTAACAGTTTCGGAGATATGGAAGTATAAAGGTGGCGTCCGAACGTTTATAAGATGAAGTATTTGGTTTAAATGTTAAATATCTCAGAAACTATGGCACTTACGTCAAAAGCCGTAAGAACAAAAATGAAAGACTATTAATTAGGCTTTTTCTCTATTTCTATAGCATAAAACCACTGCCCAAGGAATCACTACTTCCACATCCAGATTTTCTATCCAAGTCACTCACAACGAAAAAATTTTGTATGTGAAAATAATTGTTTATGAAACTTTAATAATATAATATTCGAAATCCTCTACCTCAGAAACCCATAAAATGATACCTCACATTGGTAGTGGGGTGGGGGTGGTGATAGGGGGTGGATAAAGAGGTTTCTGGTTCTTGTACACACATTAAATCATATTTTTTTTTCATCCCCTTTAATAATGGAGTGGGGGTGGCTAATGCCAAATTTTTTTTTTGAGACCTTAGCTTCCTTTGTATATACTAAATACCAATTTTATTAACTCTTACCTGCTTGATTTACCTATTTACCCCAAATTTACCCCAATTTACCCCCCAACCCTTCGACGGAACAAGATGGAAATATAATCTAGTTCTAGATCTCGTTAAAGTATATACAGTGTGTTTCACTTCTCGTGAAGACACCCCTGTATCTTTTTTATTTGTGGCCGAATTAATTTCAAATTTTTATCAGCCATGCAAGTCCATAAGACGACTTTATTCAACACATAAATGCCGTCTAAATCTAAAACGCCGGCCTACTCCGATAAAAAGAAAATGTCAATTTTCGAGAAATCAACTTAGAGATAGACAAAAATTTTGTTAATGAAAGTTGTTCAGGATCACTCCATATGCCCCTCTGTAAAATTTTGTGAAAATCGGAATATTTTCAAAAAAAAATGTTTTGTTTCACTTTTCGTGAAGACACCCCTGTATCTTTTTTATTTGTGGCCGAATTAATTTCAAATTTCTATCAGCCATACAACTCCCTAAGGTGACTTTATTCAACACATAAATGCCGTCTAAATCTAAAACGCCGACCTACTGCGATAAAAAGAAAATGTCAATTTTCGAGAAATAATAGGCTTAGAGATAGACAAAAATTTTGTTAATGAAAGTTGTTCAGGATCACTTCATATGCCCCTCTGTAAAATTTTGTGAAAATCGGAATATTTTCAAAAAAAAATTTTTTGTTTCACTTCTCGTGAAGACACCACTGTATATTTTTTATTTGTGGCCGAATTAATTTCAAATTTTTATCAGCCATACAACTCCCTAAGGTGACTTTATTCAACACAAGAAGTGGTGGTGGTTTCATCCTTTACTTGATGAAAATCCATATTAACGTAGAACGAAATAAAACTTATATAGTTTTATGATTTTCACTTTACTTTATATTTTACAAATTCCTGATTGGATAATAAATTGTAAAAGGCAATATTCCCAGAAGGTAAATGTGTGGTGCGGAATTTTTAACGAAACAGTAATAGGGCCGTTTTTCTTTTCTCAAAATATAAATGCGTTAAATTTGCTAGAATTTTTAAATAATGATCTTTGGAATGCAATAGTTGATTTTCCTTTGGAACAATTGTATTTTCAACTCGACGGAGCATCTATCCACAATTCCGTAGTAGTGAGAGCATGGATGAATGAACATTTTCCCCAAAGATGGATAGGACGAAATAGCCCTCTAATACATTGGTCACCCAGATCACCTGATCTCACTCCAATGGATTTTTATTTTTGGGGTCACATTAAATACAAAGTTTATCTGACCAGACCTCAAAATGTAGAGCAGCTTTGTGAGAGGATAAGGCAAGCGTGTTTAGAAGTTACAGCTCAAGAACTGCGAAGAGTTGTAATAAATAACAGAAAACGGATTGAGAAGTGTATTACACTTGAGGGTGGGTTAGTGGAAAGGGGCCCAATATAATAAATAAGTAAAAAAAAAACCATTAACTTCTTTTATTTTTGAACTTTTCTAACACTGCGGCTTTGCTTTATCTGTATTTTTTTTCCGACTATATTATCATTCATTATTAGTAGTCTTCTCTGTAAAAACAACGGCCCTTTTCAGGGCCACCAATTCAATTCAAAAAGAATTCGTTATAATATAACGAATTCTTTTTGAATTGAATTGGTGGCCCTGAAAAGGGCCGTTGTTTTTACAGAGAAGACTACTAATAATGAATGATAATATAGTCGGAAAAAAAAATACAGATAAAGCAAAGCCGATGCTGTCATATTATGACAGCATCCTACCAACCTACATATTCTTGACAGATGTTAAAACTCATTAAAGTAATTAGATTTTAATTTTAATTATTCTAAGGCCGGCGTTTTAGATTTAGACGACATGGGGCATATGAAGTGATCCTGAACACCTTTCATTAACAAAATTTTTGTATGATTTCTCGAAAATTGACATTCTCTTTTTATCGCAGTAGGCCGGCGTTTTAGATTTAGACGGCATTTATGTGTTGAATAAAGTCATCTTATGGAGTTGTATGGCTGATAAAAATTTGAAATTAATTCGGCCACAAATAAAAAAAGATACAGGGGTGTATTCACGAGAAGTGAAACAAAAATTTTTTTTTGAAAATATTCCGATTTTCACAAAATTTTACAGAGGGGCATATGAAGTGATCCTGAACAACTTTCATTAACAAAATTTTTGTCTATCTCTAAGTTGATTTCTCGAAAATTGACATTTTCTTTTTATCGCAGTAGGCCGGCGTTTTAGATTTAGACGGCATTTATATGTTGAATAAAGTCGTCTTATGGACTTGTATGGCTGATAAAAATTTGAAATTAATTCGGCCACAAATAAAAGAGATACAGGGGTGTCTTCACGAGAAGTGAAACACACTGTATATACTTTAACGAGATCTAGAACTAGATTATATTTCCATCTTGTTCCGTCGAAGGGTGGGGGGTAAATTGGGGTAAATTTGGGGCAAATAGGTAAATCAAGCAGGTAAGAGTTAATAAAATTGGTATTTAGTATATACAAAAGAAGCTAAGGTCTCAAAAAAAAAATTTGGCATTAGCCACCCCCTCTCCATTATTAAAGGGGATGAAAAAAAAATATGATTTAGTGTGTGTACAAGAACCAGAAACCTCTTTATCCACCCCCTATCACCACCCCCACCCCACTACCAATGTGGGGTATCATTTTATGGGTTTCTGGGGTAGAGGATTTCAAACATTATATTATTAAAGTTTCATAAACAATTATTTTCACATACAAAATTTTTTCGTTGTGAGTGACTTGGATAGAAAATCTGGATGTGGAAGTAGTGATTCCTTGGGCAGCGGTTTTATGCTATAGAAATAGAGAAAAAGCCTAATTAATAGTCTTTCATTTTTGTTCTTACGGCTTTTGACGTAAGTGCCATAGTTTCTGAGATATTTAACATTTAAACCAAATACTTCATCTTATAAACGTTCGGAGGCCACCTTTATACTTCCATATCTCCGAAACTATTAATTCTACAGAAATTAGAAAAAAACGAAATTCATCCTCAATTTAGTAGCTTTCTTATTTGTCTCTAGCATGTTTTCGCTCAATGTAATATTTTTCGAGTTATTTGACTAATATTGTTTTGAAATACCTTTTTTTTTAAGCTAAAGTCTCAATTTTCAAGTCGTTATAACTTAGACTATCAATTTTTATGAAAAGTTGAATAGAACATTTTCTTCTTAAAATTTTATTTTATTTCACCTCCAATGTTTTTAATTATTAGATCTCGACGGTCACCTGATCAGCATATACAGTGACTCTGCTCTGTTTTCGCGCGGTCCAAATTTGGTAATTTATTTAAGGGCTTAAACGTTCGAATAAAAACCTAAAAATTTGGAAATTGCCTTAAAAAGTGTTCTACTTTCGATTTCTAAAATTAAAAAAAAATGCTATTATAACGTAATATAAGAACAACAAAATATATTAAATACTCTATAAATATTAGAAATTAAACATTTCTTCATGTAATTATAATGATATAATGTAACATAAGAACAACAAAAATATATTAAATGATCTATAAATGTTAAATAAATCATATTTTAAAAGAAAAAATTTTAAAAATTTGAAAATTTAACCCTTGGAATAGCCTACTCAAACGACGCACAATTCGCTTTCATTACTACTAATTGCTCAAAGTGGCTATCTGAAAGTGCATGCTTGGTGCATTCACAATAGTGGCAAATGAAAAAAGTCTCTCCACTGGTGCGGATGACGGCAAAGGTGTATTATATTTAACAAATAACTGCTACACCAATGAGCAATTATCTAACAAATTTAAGGTTTTTCTTTTATCGTCCAAGTACTGCAAAACCTCAATATTTGCTCGTTGTGTTGTACTTTCATTTGCAGTTAATTGGTCAAAACTTGGTCAAACAATAAAATCGAAAAATTCTGAAATGCCATCATCCGAATCCGCCCGCTCCTCATTTACTTCTGAAATTTGTTCACATGCTGAAATTATCTTTCTCTGAATTTCGATCATAGAAACACTGACATTATCTTTTAATAATCCATACCATCTTAGCTTGAATTGGGGGCAACCAACAGTATTTGTAAAAGTACTTATACTTGTAGGAGAACAAAAAAGCAAGTACAAAGTACAAGTAGGTACCTTCACTAAATTTAGTAAAGTACAAGTACCAAGTACTTCAGTTAATATTGTACTTAAGTACAAGTACATGTAAAAGTATTTACTTGTGCTACCAAGTATAATTTGTACTTGTACTTGCACAGCTCTGCATCTACTAGATACATGAAATTAAAAAAAAACTGCCCCAGACCGTTCAGGGTTCACTGATATACAGTGTGTCCCAGGATAGATGTAACAAGAGGTGTAATGGACCAAAAATTTTGGAATCTTGGAATGGTATTTGGGGATTGAGTCCTGCTTGTTGTAAAACTAAAGTATACCAAAAATGACTTGATTTTGTGTTCTACAGGGTGTTTTATAAGCAAAGTTGTAAAAATCACCACTAATAAAGTACCTTTATTTTTCAAAATATGAAAAAATTCCACTAAGAAAAGTTATTTAGAATGCAATTTTATACCTCTATACCAAATTTCAGGAATATAAAAAACCGCTGCCCAAGGAATCACTACTTCCACATCCAGATTCTCTATCCAAGTCACTCACAACGAAAAAACTTTGTATGTGAAAATAATTGTTTATGGAACTTTAATAATATAATATTTGAAATCCTCTACCCCAAAAACCCATAAAACGATACCCCACATCGGTAGTGTTGTGGAGGGTGGTGATAGGGGGGTGATAGTGGGGGGGTGGATGAAGTAAAAGAATATTTTTATGTTTCTGGTTACTGTACATACACTAAATCACAATTTTTTTTTCATCCCCTTTAATGAGGGGTGGGGGTGGTAATGGGGGTGGCTAATGCCAAACATTTTTTTGAGACCTTAGCTTCTCTTGTATATACTAAATACCAATTTTATGAACTCTTACCTGCTTGATTGACCTATTTACCCCAAATTTACCCTAATTTACCCCCCAACCCTTCGACGGAACAAAATGAAAATATAATCTAGTTTTAGATCTCGTTAAAGTACATATGTGTACCAAATTTCAAGTCAATATCTTAAACGGTTCCAGAGTAAACGTGCGCACAAAAAAAAAGTTATAGACAGACAGACAGACCGACAGACAGACAGAAATTTTTTTTTCGCTCAAACTTAAAATTAGAGATGCAACGGATATCCGGTTACTATCCGGTATCCGGCCTATCCGGCCACTTTATTACTATCCGGCTTAGCACCGGATAGTGACCTGATATCCGGCCAAAACCGGATAGTTAAAAAATAAAAAATGGTATCAATAATGAAACAGTTTCATTATTTTTCACATCCTGCATTACAATTATTACTACAAACTGGAAATATCTATAGATTAGTTACTAAATTAATACTTAAAGTTTACCGATGGTAAATTATGGTGAATAAAGACGAGTTTTTCAGCGTTTAGGGGGGTAGTAGACGATTGCGTTTCTTTTGGTATACGTTGCCAGCTTCTGAACAGACTGCTTACACTGCTTCAAGGAGCTGAAAGATATATTTTTACAAACTTTGACGAAAGTATATACTGATTGGAGTTAGTACACCACCATGCGTAAGGATCACTATTTCTATGAATCCGTGCTCCTTTCAAATAATAATCAATCTCCCTGGCCATTGAACTTTTCTCCGAAACTACTATTTTTTTCGCCACTTTCTCAAAACAGTCCCAGAAAGTGTTTTAAATATCAGCAGTAACATTAACCGGGTTTCTCTTACTTTGTTTACTGGAAGGAGAAGTACCACTTTCACTATCACTGCTTGAATATGAATCATCACTACTATTTTTTTAATCCTCCAGCAGAATAATTTGACGGGATATTTTAGCATGATTCTTATCAAAAAAACTGGTTTTAAATCTGAAGTCTAGAAGAGTTGCCAGTAAGTACCTATTTTTTGTCGTCGATGTTGCCAAAACGTGTTTTCAATCCAACTTTCAATGTAAGCCGGATAGTTAGCCGGATATCCGGTATCCGGTACAAGAAGTACGCCGGATATCGGTATTCGGTATCCGGCCAAAACACTATCCGTTGCATCCCTACTTAAAATCTCGACGTTTCATGACATTTTAAGCCATTTGGACAATAAAAATTTTTTAAAATTTTTTTGTCGTTACTATACTTCCACTGGGCGTGGAAGTAATTATTTTTTGAAACTTCCCATTTTTTGCGAATTAATTAATTAATTAATTAATTAACTAATTAATTAATTATGTCAATAATAAATGATAAATGTGTATCCACTGCTTTTCTCATAGCCTACTTTTAGCTTCTACATAACTTTAAATATTAATTCACAAAAAATTATTTCTATGCAGTTTTAATTGAATGGTTCAAAATAAAATACTAATTTATTGAGAAAATGGGAAGTTTCAAAAAAATAATTTTATATTTCTGAACTTTGGCATAGAGGTATAAAATTGCATTCTAAATAACTTTTCTTAGTGGAATTTTTTCATATTTTGAAAAATAAAGGCACTTTATTAGTGGTGATTTTTACAACTTTGCTTATAAAACACCCTGTAGAACGCTAAATCAAGTCATTTTTGGTATACTTTAGTTTTACCACAAGCAGGACTCGATCCTCAAATACCATTCCAAAATTCCAAAATGTTTGATCCATTACACCTCTTGTTACATCTATCCAGTGTGTCCCATTTTAATCTATCACTCCTTCTATTTCTTTCTTATTATTCAAATCAAAAAATGTTTCAGACAAAAGTTGTAGGATTTCGAGGGGGACATTTCATATTATCTATTGGTTTTGACTTTTTATGGGGTTTTCATGGGGTAACTTTTTTTTTTCAAAAGATAAGCTATATTTTTTATTGTAGATTCATAATCTACAGAAAAAATAAGCAGCTTTTGTTTAAACTTTTTTTTAAATATCAATTTTTTATGACATTCACCAAAATAAACAGAAATTTTGGGATTTTCAATAAATCGCAAGAGGTAAAAAGTGACAAGAAAAGTAAGAAGGGGCAAGAATTTGACAAGGATTCTTGGAAAAAAAAGTTGTTAAAAATTTAACTAATAAAAAAAAAAATTTCAATAAAAAAAAATTCCAAGAATCCTTGTCAAATTCTAAGCACTTTTTACATTTAAATTGTATTAGGTAAACAAAAGCCGTGTATTTCCCGAGTAAAAAAAATAGCAATTAAACAGTTAATTAGACATTCCAAAATCAGTTAATGACAGTCTCAACTATGTAACATACAAAGTGCAGTTTTAATCTTCAGAAATGCATTGAAAAAAAAAAAAATTTCATTAGAGATTTTTTGTTGTGTGTTTTGATTTCAAATATGTATACAATTATTCAAAACATTTCGTGTAACTTACAAAATAAATTTTTGAAATGACAAGAAAAATATTACAAAAAGAAATTAATTTATTTTAAGTCTGTATAAATTGTAAAACATACAAATAGTAGTAATAATAATAAATCAATACAATTTTTTAAATCAGAATCATCGAATTTGTCGCCGGATAATTCTAATGCTCTTTCGTTTATTTCATGCTCTTCCAAAACCGGAGAACTTCAGAAGGATATTTTTTTAATCTTCTAGACTATTCTTCTCATACTACTGATGTAGGGATTCGAAGACACCGAAAGATTATGATAAATATCCTCCATATTTTGTTGTCTTGAAAATTTTCTAGAAACACATAGTTACTAGGATCATTAATAGTATAGCTGAATACAAATCTGATGCTCAGTTTTATGTCAATTTAGCAGTACATACTTTTCAAAGTGTAAAGTAAGTAATCGCTATGTTTCAAATGATCTTTTGTAACAATTAAATTTTAAACTCCCCTGAGTACTCTTTGAACTACTCATATATACTATATACTTAAAATTATACCATTATTTGACATCTACGCCCACAGAAGTCTCGCTTAAAAAAAGTACATTTACTTGGATGTGTATTTTAAGTGAGAATACATTTTACAATATAAAAAAGAAAATCTGGCAACATCGCAAATTATCGTTCCTATTTTTCTGTAAACTCTAATGTATAATTTAAGCAAAAATTTGCGGCTTTATCAAACTTTATGGATAACTTTTTGCTTAGGAAAACGAGAGATATTTATTTTTTATAAATTAAAAGTCACCTATTTACAACAGCTTCAACAGCTACTGCGAATTGAGAAAATCTGTATATATATATATATATATATATATATATATATATATATATATATATATATATATATATATATATATATATATATATATATATATATATATATATATACGTCCTGTTAACATTATTGAATCCTTTCACAATCCAACGCTGTTGCGTCCACTAGAAAACGTAGTGATAACCTTTGCAGTGATGAGAATGTTGGTTAATAAGGTAGTTTTCGTGTCAGTGCGCTCACTCAAATTTACAGGAATCCAACTTTTTATATTTGTTGTTTGTTCATTTCGTGCACATTACCAACTCCGTTCACGTTCGGTACCATGTCAACTCAACTTGGCCGTATACTGTACATTATTGCGTCTGTGCGTTGTTGCCAAATTGAAATCCAAACAGTGGAAACACCCATTCAATAATTATTAATGAGACTACGTAATAATTACTATTCAGACTAAATATCTTTCAAAATGCGAGAGTTACAAACCCTGCAATCAACTACTGAATCGATTTTTCCTGAAACAAGATCTGTAGAAACCACACCATGTACTTAATAATGATGACTTTTCATCACTCCTAAGTGGGAACAGTTTGCACATAATCAAATAAAGGTTTAAATTATACTCCTACTCAAAGTAGGACTAAAAAATTCGCAAAGTAAATTGTCTGGTCAGGGCGGTTTTTTTGTTTTAACGTGTTCAGGGGATCAACTGAAGTTCACAGTTCAGTTTTGCAGTTTCTGCGAGGTCAGCGCCGGCGTATTGTTTATTTAAACAATTTAATTTTTTAGACCGTGTTTCCATCGGCTTTCTTTGAATATCTCGAAATCTATAAGTGCTATGGAAAACAACAAAAAGAAGAAAAATGTTCATTATGAGCTGTACAATAAAAATACATAAACTATAATTCATACCAATTGTTATTATTATTTAAAAAAAATTGAATACTACAAAATTATGCGTTTCTAAACAAATCATTGTTCTTTCAAAAATAATGGATAATCAATGAAATTTTGGACCTTATTAAGTACAATCACCACTTAATATTTCAAATCAAAATGATCATTAAAACGGCTCAAGTATATAATTTGTTGCTAAAACTTTGTACCCTTGTGAAATCCTGCCATCAAAACCAAGAAATGTGAAGATGGCTCAAATTGTAACTTTTTATAGATCACGAAGACATTTTTTTTTCAAAATTTTAACCCCTTTTATTGCAGTTGTTTACAATTTTCCAAATTGTAGTTATAAACAAATTGAAATAACTCTCTGGTTTTTTATGAAATCAAAAACGGTAAAGGGATAATGAAAGTAGATTAAAAAAGAGAACTTTAAAAAAAAGGTTAATGCTCTACTTCTTGCATTTGGAGGTGAGATATGTTAGTTTTTACATTTAGGTCACTTATAAATGAACAAATCGATATTTCTTATTAAAATTTGGACTGTTAATTCTCTGTCTATTATTTTGTTTCTGCTACTTGAAAATAATCCAAATCTATAATTGTTAAAAGTTACTGTATAGAGACTCGAAAGTGGGGGCTTTATCGATTTTGTTAGAGATCCGAAAATCACCAAATGTATCTAAATGTTATATTATGTTTTTACACACCTGACTTTAGTCGCTAGATAGCCAAGTGGGTAAGGCAACTAGCGGTTTTTATATATAAATACATATTGCGGGGAGGTACATATCTGTACCCTTAATATTAATAAACTTTTTATTGCTTGCTTGCTTACTAGCGCTTTTTATTCAGGATGCGGACGTCTCGGGTTCAAATCCTGCTCACGAAATATTTTTTTTATCGGTTCAGTGATATTAAGTTTTACAAAGCTGTATACAAGATGTTCAAGTTAGGTTGGTTTACCATTTTCGTAACAAATTAAAAGTTATAAAAAATTGAAACGCTCTCTCACTCGCTCTCCAACTATTATCTACACTGGTGCAGTAGTTCAGACTGTGTGAACAAATCTAATGTCAAATTCAATTGACGTTTCTAGGTTACATTCCGGTTTATTTTAGCGGCATAAAGTTATGAATAAATCTAAGTTTAAGTGGTGTTTTGTGCCGTACTGTGTAAATAATACCACCAATTCACCGAAAAAATGTTTCTTCAGTGTTCCAGTAACGAATGGTGAACGTAAAAATGAATGGTTAACTGTTTTTCTAATATTTATAATCAAAACTATAGCTGTAACGTACCTCGCGACTTTTGCACCTCTAACCTTTGCAATGCTAAAACGATCATCTGTTTTTAAAAATTCGCTGACCATAAATATATCTATAGAAGGTAAAATATCAGAATTGGCTTTTTTAAATCCTGCCTCAGCCATTTTGAAAGTAAATAAATACCAAACGCTAAAAACTTCTAATTAAATGTCAAATTCAATTTTGAGGTTATTTTCTTTATTGCCAACAATGCCAACTTCTTCCTCTTCTTCTATTCTGCATATAACTTCACATCTAACTACCGTTATGATGTCACTTCCGTTTTCCTGATACATTCTAATAGTCGAACTTTAATAATTTTTTTTAATATGTTGCGCTTAGAATTTGTCTTTCAAATTAAATATATAACTAAATTAACGCCTCTACTACCATATTTCACCATTTTTGAAAATTCGTCAACAACCCAATTGTAGCTTTGGATTATCTTAAAATAGCAGAAACAAAATAATAAGCATTGAAGAATAACCAGCCCAAATTTCAAGAAGGAATATCGATTTGTTTATATATAAGTGACCTAAACGTTTACCGTTTTTGATTTAATAAAAAAACTAGAGAGTTACTTGAATTTGTTTATAACTAAAATTTCCAAAACAATAAATAACTGCAATAATACGTCCTTAAAAGTAATAAACGGATAGATTTTGAAAATTCTTTAAAAATATATAGTCCTCATTTGCTGTTTGTTGTTTTGAAGTTATGTTTTCAGTAATGATAAGATCTATAATGGGAGCATCAGGTTATGTGATAAGAGGTCTTGAATATCCAGACCACTAGAGCTGTAGATAGTAGAGACAATGTAGGCTTAGACACGGGGACATTTGAAATATCAAAACTTATCACGCGTAGCGCTCAGGTGCCAAATTTTGAGTGTTAAAACCTGATCTCAAGATACGACCTACTTACAACAAAAAAAAACCGCTGCCCAAGGAATCACTACTTCCACATCAACAGCAAAAGAAAATTGAATATGGAAATAATTGCTTACGAAACTTTAATAGTGTAATATTTGAAATTGTCTACCCCAAAAGCCCATAAAACGATATGCCACATCGGTAGTGGGGGTGGGGATGGTGGAAGGAGGTGGTAGTGGGGATGGATGAAGTAAAAACTATGTTTGAGGCCTTTGGTTCTTGTACACATACACTAAATCACAATTTTATTCTTTTCACACCCCTTTAATAACGAGATGGGTGTGGCTAATGCCAAAAATTTTTTTTGAGAATTAGCTTCTCTTATAATATATTCTAAATACCAATTCCGTGGACTCTTACTTGCTTGATTTACCTATTTACTCCCATGTGCCCCAATTTACCCTCAACCCTTCAACGGAATAAGATCAAAATATAATCTAGTTCCAAATCTCGTTAAAATACATATGTGCACCAAATTTCAAGTCAATGTCTTAAACGGTTCCAGAGTAATCGTGCGCACAAGAAAAACCGCTGACCAAGGAATTACTACTTCCACAACCAGATTCTCTATCCAAGTCACTCACAACGAAAAAACTTGGAAATAATTGTTTATGGAACTTTAATAATATAATATTTGAAATCTTCTACTCCAAAAACCCATAAAACGATACCCCACATCAGTAGTGGGATGGGGGTGGTGGGGATGGATGAAGTAAAAAAATATTTTGAGGTTTCTGGTTCTTGTTCATACACTAAATCACAATTTTTTTCATTCCCTTTAATAATGGGGTGGGAGTGGTAATGGGGGTGGCTATTGCCAAAAATTTTTTTGAGACCTTAGCTTCTCTTGTATATACTAAATATTAATTTTATGGACTGTTACCTGCTTGATTTACCCATTTACCCCGAATTTACCCCAATTTACCCCCAAACCTTTTGACAGAACAAGATGAAAATATAATCTAGTTCCAGATCTCGTTAAAGTACTTATGTGTACCAAATTTCAAGTCAATATCTTAAACGGTTCCAGAGTAAACGTGCGCACAAAAAAAGTTACAGACAGACCGACAGACAAACAGATTTCTTTTTCGCTCAAACTTAAAATCTCGAGGTTCATGACATTTTAAATTCATTTGAATAATAAAAATTTTTTAAACTTTTATTGTCGTTACTATACTTCCACTGGATGTGGAAGTAAAAACAATGTTAAACAAGGAATCACTACTTCCACATCCAAGTCTTTTACAACGAAAATACTATATTTACACTCCACTATGTAGAAATAATTGTTTATGGAACTTTAATAGTATAATATTTGAAATCATGTGCCCCAAAACCCCATAAAATTATTTGCCACATTGGTAATAGGGATGACAAATGACATGACAAAGATATAAAAAATCGTTGTGTGCCGTAAACTACACAATAGATGTAAAGCCTCTACTTCAAGCATTTTCTCCAAGGAAACCTACTACGCACCCACACTACTCAAGGTAACCCACTGTGCATCCAATTTACTCGAGGAGAGCCACTGCGCATTCATACTTCTTGAAGTAACCCACTGCGCATCCATTTTACTCGAGGAAACCCACTGCGCATCCATACCACTTGAGGTAACCTACTGCGCATCTATAGTACTCGAGAAAAGCCACTGCGCCTCCATACTACTCGTGGTAACTCACTGCGCATCCATTGTACTCGAGGAAAGCCACTGCGCATTCATACTACTTAAAGTAACCCGCTGCGTATTCGTACTACTTTAGGTAACCTACTGCGATCTATAATACTCGAGAAAAGTCACTGCGCATCCAAAATACTCGAGGAAAGCCACTGCGCATCCATAATACTCGGGGAAACCTACTGCACATCCATACTAATCGAGCAAAGCCACTGCGCATCCATACTATTCGAAGTAACTTTAACAACATAATGTTTGAAATCGTCTACCCCAAAAACCTATAAAACGATATGCCACATCGGTAGTGGGGTGGTGGTAGAGGGTTGGTAGTGTGGGTGACTGAAGTAAAAAAAAATTGAGGCCTTAGGTTCTTGTATACACGAGAAATTACAATTTTATTTTTTTTCACCTCCTTTAACAAATGGGTGGGGGTAGTAATGCCAAAAAAATTTTTGAGGCCTTAACTTCTTTTATATATACCTACTAAATACCAATTTTATGGACTCTTACCTGTTTGATTTACCTATTTACCCCCAACCCTTCAACGCAATAAGATGAAAATATAATCTAGTTCCAGATCTCGTTAAAATAAATACGTGTACCAAATTTCAAGTCAATATCTTAAACGGTTCCAGAGTAATCGTGCGCACATAAAAAGTTACTGACAGACCGACAGACGACAGACAGACAGACAGAAATTTTTTTTGCTCAAACTTAAAATCTCGACGTTTCATGACATTCTAAGCCTATATGAGCAATAAACATTTTAAAAAAAAATTTTGTCGTTACTATACTTCCACTGGATGTGAAAGTAAAATTACAGACAGCCCGACAGACAGAAAATTTTTTTTGCTCAAACTTAAAATCTAAACGTTTCATGATATTCTAAGCCTATTTGAACAATAAAAATTTTCTATTTTTTTGCATTACTATACTTTCACTGAATGTGGAAGTAATCTCATAATGCGTATTTCCATAAACACTATAGAAACACTCGATGCACACATTTCGCCAACCAAGTTGGTATCATTTCGAGACGAAGTTCAATTTTAATCTCCAGATGATGCCAACTTGGTAGGTGAAACGTGCGTTTGTGAAAGAAGAAAACTATTAACTTAAAATTTTCGTGCCATGTGCAATGTGCCATTTCTATTGCGAAACTATACATAGTATTCCTAAATGGAACTTATATACAGACACAATTTTTTAAACGTTACGGAAGAATGCATAAAAAATAATTTAAATAAATTCCCAATTTGCAATAGAGAGTTAGTTAAACATAAAAAAACACTATTCGGACGCAACAATTCACCAGCACGTAGTAATATCTCTATAATTATTTTATTCAATATTTACAATATAATCAAATCAGCATTTCTAAAAATAAATCAACGATAACGCTCACTTGCGACGTTGCCAATAGCCGGTCGCAATAATATTTGTGAAATATACAGATAACATACGGATTCGTATATGTTTGGTACGCCTCTACAGGAATTCCTTTGAACTAAAATTATACATTTTTGTATATGGTGGTAATATTACTGCGTCCACTTAAATTTTAAAGATCTGGATATATCTTCGGAATCCGTGTAGATGGCGTGGAGTTTCGACGCGAACCAGGATGGTTCTTAGAGTTACGCATAACTGTCATAATATCAGCTTTAATAGTTCGCGGGAAATACGAAAAACAACGTGTGGATTTGCTGCGTCCGATATATGGACGCAATAACACGATGGACGTAATAATAAATGGTAAATGGATGGGCGCAGTAATGATAGCAAACCGTATATATATATATATATATATATATATATATATATATATATATATATATATATATATATATATATATATATAATGAAACACCCCATACCCCAGTCGTATATTTATCACTCTCTTTTGAATGAGACAGAAAAATATACAACGTTGGCCGTTTACGTGATCGTCTAGATTTTTAAAAGTAGGACCCAAATTTACGTTGTGATTGTATTTTTGTTTAAACATAGATTCTTTTTATAACGTTTGATATTACTTGTTTCTATTTACTTACCAAATTTATTTATTAATTTTGTCAACACTCAGTTATTAGATGATTTTACCTTGGTATTGTTTTATTTGACTGTACTTTATTTAATACTGATTTCACTGTAATTACAAATTGCATTTGTAATTAATTTATTTTGTCTAAAGAATTATATTCTGATTTAAAATCTCACTTATTTCTGAAAAGTGGAATATTGAAGGAAAACACAGAAAACGTTTTAATACGTTTATTTTAGACAACTGTCATATTCATTTGAAACATTGTATTATATAATTGTTGGGGCAATTGCCACAGTTTACATGAAAAGAAGGAAAGCATTCGTTGGGACAATTGTCACATTAATCCGTCGAATAATCAGGTCAGCTATGCAAACAATAAAATAAATTGTTTACAATGACAATAGTCATTTTCCTGAAGTATTTATAATGGTCGTCGTCATACGTAAAATTTGACACAGCTCGGGAAATTTCCCAATCATGATAATAATATGGTGATAAAAAGGCAATCGACAAAATCTTATCAAATTGCCACGACAACTGTCGTTTCGAAGCGTAGTGTTGTTGTTGTGGCTAGTTACAATTGCACTTGGCCGAGACCAATTGGTCCCATTTCGTTGTATCGTTGTTATTTATATAGATGAAGTGACAACCAACAAAATCTTGTGCTTGCCTTTCGAAAATCTTCGAAATTAAAACTGATAAAAAAAAGAGCTGTGTTCAAATCTTATCATATGTAAATGATAACTTGGTGAGGTATAGATGCAGAGATGGCAATTAAGAATTCTTAAATGCAAAAGCTGAAGACTAATAATTGCAAAATCTGCAATAGACCATTCGCGACTGTACTAAATATTATTTACATAGCTGAGCGGAGTATTAAAACAACAATCGTTGTAATAACATTTTAAAAACCCAACGAAACTTTCCATTAATTAAACTACTAAAATAGTTGCAAACCACAATCGTGAGTTAATTAATTTGCATACTGAAAATGCATACTTTTAAATAAATAAACTATTATCAAAGTACCACAATGAAAACCTAAACGCAAATTACTTTTGAATTGACTTCGCAGATTATAGAGTCGTAAATTTTAAGGAGGAGAAGAAAAAGCGATTAACGTTGTCATTACGTTAAATTTAGTAAATTTAGAAAAATAAAAATTCGAGTTTAATTTCATATTAAATTAATGAGCAGAACAAAAAATGACAACGCGTCGCATATGATTAAATAATTTTTTATACTTATTGTTTGATATACTGTGAGGTCTCCAGTTAAATCTCCCCCAGCTCCCATAGTAGCGTCGGCGTCGTGTGCGTCGCCCATCTTAAGAGCGAACTTGAAAGTACACAGTGCTAACGAAGTTAACTAACATTTGCCTTCTCCCACAGGACGGGCGAGTGGCCCACGGTAGGCACCTCACGGTCTAGCCAAGAGCAACCCCAGAGGGTTACACTCGGACAGACAATGAATTACCTACTCAAAGCACTCGTCGCTCTGTGCGGAGATTGAAAAAGCCAGTAAACCTTTTGATTTCAACGGTCCCTGCTTCGTCGTTCAGCCTTCACAGATTCGTAAGAAATCTGTATAAATGCGAAATCATATAGGATAACCCGCATCTACGGAACTATCCACGGATAGCCCGCACTACGCAACCATCTAGAGACGGCCCGCAAATACGTACCATCTGACGATGGTCGCACTACGTACCACCTTTGGGGGTGGCCGCACAGCTGAACTCAAACAAAAGCAGATACCGGAGTAATTAATACTGCCAGCAAGTGTACTCTCGAAGAGCAGGTCAATAAAAGACCAATTTGTTTCCCCGGAACCTCGCTTATATACAGTTTTAAAATAGAGACAAAAATTCTCAAACTGAAAGGGTGAGAAAGACAGTAAACCACGCGAGCTTCACGATCTACGCAGTATTTGTCACGTATGCATCTAACCGTCGGCCAGCCCTTCGGTTATCTAAATTACCCATTAATAAGAAATTCCGAACTTAAGTCTTTAATGAATATGGCTTTCTATCGTTTACGTTGATGATCTTTCTGTTTATGTAACACATTCTTTTAGCCGATACGTTTGTGAGAACATCAACTTTTGCAAATTATGCATGAAATCGATTTAATTGTTATCTTGATATATTTAATTTTGATTTGCATTGTTTGAAAATTCTAAAATACGTAAATTCTATTTTAAATTTAGGAAATTAATTTGTAAATACACGACCTAGGTACAGGGTGTTACAATAACCTATGGCATACTGAGGAGAACATAATAAGTTCGAAACCGGTCTATGTCTGTTAGGAGCAGACAAATGATATTTGGCTACCGATCACGATTTGAAGGAATAATTCAATGCAGGTCGGAGTATTTGCCCGCTGAGTAGTTGTTTCCTTTAAATCCTAATTTCATTAACAGTGAGTATAGTCAACTATGGCTAGAGGTCTCCGCTCTTGGTACTTGCTAGGCAAGTTGCTATACGCCAGAGACATTATGTCCGACGTATAGTAGCATCTGACCACATGAGAGTTTACCTCTCACCATCACTTCTCATATATATATATATATATATATATATATATATATATATATATATATATATATATATATATATATATATATATATATATATATATATATATATATATATATATATATATATATATATATATATATATATATATATATATATATATATATATATATATATATATATATATATATATATATATATATATATATATATATATATATATATATATATATATATATATATATATATATATATATATATATATATATATATATATATATATATATATATATATATATATATATATATATATATATATATATATATATATATATATATATATATATATATATATACAGTGTGTCCCAGGATAGATGTAACAAGAGGTGTAATGGACCAAAAATTATGGAATTTTGGAATGGTATTTGGGGACTGAGTCCTGCTTGTTGTAAAACTAAAATATACCAAAAATGACTTGATTTGGTGTTCTACAGGGAGGGTGTTTTATAAGCAAAGTTGTAAAAATCACCACTAATAAAGTACTTTTTTTCAAAATATGAAAAAATTCCACTAAGAAAAGTTATTTAGAGTGCAATTTTATACCTCTATACCAAAGTTCAGGAATATAAAATTATTTTTTTGAAACTTCCCATTTTTTCAATAAATTAGTATTTTATTTTGAACCATTCAAAACTGCATAGAAATTATTTTTTGTGAATTAATATTTAAAGTTATGTAGAAGCTAAAAGTGTGCTATGAAAAATGCAGTGGATACACATTTATCATTTATTATTGACATAATCTGTCAAACGTAGTCAATATTAACCTTAATTTCTGTTTCAAATAAACGAACCAAGCATAAGAAATTAAGTGAAAATGGTACTCACAGTGCGTGAAAAAATTTATATTGTGCAATGCTACGGAATTGACGGTGAAAACTCGCTAAGAGAAGTGTGGTAAGCCAATTTAATTTGAAATTTCCAAACACTGCTTTGTCACGTACTCAGGCTGTGAGAATAATTAAAAAGTTTCTGGCTTCTGGTAGTGTTCTTAACATGAAAAGAAAAATAAAAGCATATGATGAAGATAATGTTGGGGCTATTATAGCTCATGCCTCTGTTATAGAAAATCCTGGGATGCCACTAAGAGAGAGATCAGCTCTTATTAATATTAGCAAGTCTGAACTCCAAAGAATTTACAAGGCAAAGAAAATTAGGGCATATAAAGCAAATTATAAACATACGCTTGAAGAGGGAGATGACGGCCGTAGGTTGGATTTTTGTTTGACCATTGGAGAAAAAATCATGGAAGAGAGATTTTTTCATAATTTCATAATTTTCTCAGATGAATCCACATTCACAACCAATGGTGTTGTTTTATCTCAGAATTGTCAGTTTTGGGCTTCTGAAAATCCAAATTTTAGAATTCATTGTAGAAGACAATATTATAAAAAAGTGAATGTGTGGTGTGTCGTTTCTTATCACGTTGGAGTTATTGGACCTTATTTCATTGAGGGAAGGTTAAATCAGCACACTTATTTACAGCTTCTTGAAAGATTTTCTGAAGAACATTTAAATATTTTAAGAGATATGCCTTTAATTCATTTTCAACATGCCCTGGCCACTCCACAGAAATGGTGGTTGAATTTAAATTTTGGAGAAAATTTGCTTTGCCAGGAGTGGCCGGCGAGATCCCCAGGCCTATCAATATTGGATTTCTTGTTATGGGGTCGCCTCAAGCAGTTGGTTTACGCTGAACCACTTCCTAACGATGTAGCAGTATTGAAGCAGAGAATTACAAATGCCGTAAACTCCATACCAGTAGATCATATTCGAAACAGTTTTAAGGACTTCAGGCGAAGGATCGAAATGTGTGTGGATGTGGGTGGTAGCTACGTCGAATAATAAAAAAATTGTGAACATTGTTTTGTATTGGTCAATAATTAATTTGTTTGTGAATCTGTTATGTTTTTGACGTTTATTACTTGTTATAATTTTAAAACCTCATTAATTTTCTATTAGTAATTTTTTCTTGTTTTATAATTAGCTCGATTAACATTATACCTTCTTACATCTCGTATATTCAATTTTTTATTTACCAATAGCCTACTTTTTGAGATGATTAACATTTGCTCCTACACAACTTTAAATATGAATTCAACTCTTAATTCGCAAAAAAATGGGAAGTTTCAAAAAAATTATTTCATATTCCTGAAATTTGGTATAGAGGTATAAAATTGCATTCTAAGTAACTTTTCTTAGTGGAATTTTTCCCCCAAATACGGTCCATTACACCTCTTGTTACATCTATCCTGGGACACACTATATATATATATATATATATATATATATATATATATATATATATATATATATATATATATGAAGGATAGTCACGTCCGACTAGTTAAAGAACAATCTAAATTTAGTAGGGCTTCGGACAAACCGTCCGAAGCCCTACTAAATTTAGATTGTTATATATATATATATATATATATATATATATATATATATATATATATATATATATATATATATATATATATATATATAAATAAATAATATAATAATATTCTACTTACTTCCAGCTCCACATCAATTTAATTGATTATTTCACTCATTAACGCTATAGCCAATGAGAGCCCGTTTTTTCAAAACATTGCACCAATCAAACGTCATTATTAGTGGTAATTCAAGCTAGATCGGCTTTTGACAGGACCAACATGCAAAATTTATCGCTCTAATTTTTTAGGTCGCTGCAGCGGCAAATATGCGAAAATTTTTTGACGTTTTTTGTCGAGCTTTTAAGTTTTATCTATAAATATCTTCTCTAGCTTATTACTAAGTAATTGTTAACGTACTTACCTTGTAAATTGTAATATTGTATTATGTAGTAGCAAACAAAAACACACCTCAATTCCAAAGCGAATCTTGTCTGAAATATATAGGCTGTAACTTTTGCCTATCTGTAACTATGTTCAATCAGGTAACAATTACACACAAAGATTGTACTTAATATAGCTCATAATACAGGAACAAGTCAAGCACAGCTTTCAATAGCTCGATAACGTAGTTACCTACAAAGGTAAGCAAATCATTTATTATAAATGTCAAGTACACATTCGCTCTGGAACAAACTAAAAATGTATAGTACTTACATATGATAATCTACCAAAAAGTAACTCGTTGAATCAAAGCTGTGCATCAAACATTAAAATTTGTTGTATTTAAAATTCTCTTTGCTTAACAAAGCAAACCTCAACATAATTCATAAATTTCGTAAGTTAAAAGTAAGGATTAAATAGGTAAATATGAGTCGATGAACATTTATTTATTATGGAATATAACTTGTAGCGCTAGATGGCGCTCTCTATGTCAATCTCGGAACCATGGGTGTACATTTTATTTGGGCGAGACATCGGTACTAAAGTAGTGCTCTCTCTATCGTTCCTCGTCGTATTGCACCTCAGAAACGCCTGAAAGGTGTTAAGCCAGTCTATATATTATAATATCTAAGGTTTCAACTCGTTTTATTTACTAGTTGCCATAGAAACGTCACTAGATTATTTTAAAATATAGCGAATCTCCGTTGTTTCTACTGCGTTTGTTTCAGATTTGCTGTTTTGACAATATGAGTCGGTTTGGAAATATTTCTGTATATCAAATTAGTGATGAAATTGAAAATAAAGGTCAGTAAACTCCAAAAAGTGACAAGAAAACGTCTGAAGGCAGTTAATGAGAAAACATAATATTGAAGATGTACTTAATGAATTATTTATTCGTGAAATATTCTCCTCAAATACCACTCGTGCTTTAAATTTTATCTAAAAATTTTTTCTCAAGCTAAGTCGCCCCTAGTTAATATAACTCGTGCAAATTGGCAGTTTATTATCAAAGATTAAATCCCTCCCGCTAAAGCGGTCGGGATTTAATCAGATAATAAACTGCCAATTTGCACTCTTTATATTACCAGGCAACACGCTTTCGAAAAAATTTTCGATAAAATTTTAAGCACTAGTGATATTACATACGAATAGTTCACCCAAGTTCAAAAATAAATTACACAAGATATTTATAGTTAGCACTTTTATTACTTGCCCGCGTACATAAATGCAATTTATACATATCCTCGTATAACTTCTTGTACGGCATAATTGCGCTTAGTCTTATCACTTTTTTCCTCTGCGAAAATATTCGTAAACGCGGCGTTCCTCCTCGGCATGGAAAAGACGATTTCCACACGTCGGACTGGAAAATCGGCAAGTATATTTTGTCCGACAATTCGAAAATTGGATTATACATATTTTTTTATTAAGCAATCTTGAAAAAATCAGCTGGTTATCAATAAATATTTTAAAGTTATGTTATGTTATGTTTAGGGTGGTAGACACCCTTAACGCTCCAAAATTTTTGTCGGACAGTTTGTAGAAATATATAGAATATATATGTAGAATCCAATTATCAAATTGTCGGACAAAATATATTTGCCGATTTTCCAGTCCGACGCGTGGAAATCGTCTTTTTCGTGCCGAGGAGGAACGCCGCGTTTACGAAAATTTTCGCAGAGGAAAAAAGTGATAGACTAGGCGCAATTATGCCGTACAAGAAGTTACACGAGGATATGTATAAATTGCATTTATACAGTGCGTGTAATTGCGGACTGGGCATGTACTCCACGTAGCGCGAGAGATATGACAACCCAGGCAACAGCAAATTCGCCCGTCGGCGGCATAGATTAAAGAGTCGGCGTTAGACCACTGAAGCATTCCCGTTCAGTTATTTCATTTCAGCCAGCTGGCACACGCGATGTTGCAATTCTAACTCCCTATGCCCAGCCCGCCACTACACACAGTGTATATGCGGGCACCTAGACTATTACTAATAACGCACACTACAATCAACAATAACCACCTGCCACAAACATCAAGTTTAGACTAAAAGAATTCAAAAGTGATTCCATTTACAAAAAGGGTTGTTTATTGTACCCAGATAACAAATAAAGTAATTGCACCTAATAATTTTCAGAAAATCCAACCTTTATATTTTCGTATTTTGACCACGATTTCTTGAAAATTCGCTTGTGTGTGTCGTGAGCAAAAAAAAATAGGGCAACTATTTTTTTCTAATGTAAATCTGTCTATTTGAATATGTAATGAGTAGCTGAAATAAAACAGTTAGCACTTTTATTACTTCCACATCCAGTGGAAGTATAGTACCGACAAAAAAATTTTTAAAAATTTTTATTGTTCAAATAGGCTTAAAATGTCATGAAACGTCGAGATTTTAAGTTTGAGCGAAAAAAAAATTCTGTCGGTCTGTCTGTAACCTTTTTTTGTGCGCACGTTTACTCTGGAACCGTTTAAGATATTGACTTGAAATTTGGTACACGTAAGTACTTTAACGAGATCTGGAACTAGATTATATTTTCATGTTGTTCCGACGAAGGGTAAAGGGTAAAGAGGGTAAATTGGGGTAAATTTGAGGTAAATGGGTAAATCAAGCAGGTAAGAGAGTCGATAAAATTGGTATTTAGTATATACAAGAGAAGCTAGGGTCTCAAAAAAATGTTTGGAATTAGCCACCCCCATTACCACCCCCACCCCCTTATTAAAGGGGATGAAAAAAAATTGTGATTTAGTGTATGTACAAGAACCAGAAACTTCAAAATATTTTTTTACTTCATCCACCCCCCTATCACCACCCCCACCCCACTACCGATGTGGGGTATTGTTTTATGGGTTTTTGGGGTAAAGGATTTCAAATATTATATTATTAAAGTTCCATAAACAATTATTTCCACATACAAAGGTTTTTCGTTGTGAGTGACTTGGATAGAGAATCTGGATGTGGAAGTAGTGATTCCTTGGGCAGCGTTTTTTTTTTTATTGTAATGCTGTAGTTATTGCCATAGCAAATGATGGATGGTCAGTGAGACAAGTTGCACTGCGTTATGACATTAACAAAAATTTGGTGTTTACCATTTTAAAAAAGTGGAGAATAAACGGCACAATAAGTGTAAATCCTGGATCAGGGGACGAAGAATATCCAACTTAACAAGAAACTAACTATTAATATTTCGTTATTGCACCATTTCTATTTATAATTTCTATAAGTCTGTTTGGAATTAAATAACCTTATACAATAATCATTAGTAATCAATATTTTCCCATGCATTATTTGTTATTTCCAGTAATTCTTGGGCATTCCGTGGTCTCACATTCAGTTTTTGCACACTTGCAATGAATTTTGACAAATAACTGACCATATCACAAAAAAACCGCTGCCCAAGGAATCACTACTTCCACATCCAGATTTTTTATCCAAGTCACTCATAACGAAAAAATCTTGTATGTGGAAATAATTGTTTATGGAACTTTAATAATATAATATTTGAAATTCTCTACCCCCAAAACCCATAAAACGATACCCCACATCGGTAGCGGGGTGGGGGTGGTGATAGGGGGCGGTAATAGGGGTGGATGAAGTAAAAAACATTTTGAGGTTTCTGGTTCTTGTACACACACTAAATCACAATTTTTTTTCATCCCCTTTAATAATGGAGTGCGTCACTTTTAGTAATTTTTAGGTTGGAAATGGAAAAAAAAATTAATTTGAATTTGTTACTAAACCCGGCCGTTTCGGGGTGCCAGAACTTTCGTTTCGTGTTTAGTGTGTTAAGAAGGGTATGCATACTGATTCTTATGACTGTTGAAATAACGTGTAAATCCGTTGCTGGCTCTCCCTCTACTAGATTTTAGCAAAAATACGTTATAAGACTTGTCCCATTTTTTTTGCGCACGACAGTACCTAGTTATCAACTCAATTTTTCCAAATAATTTATTTACAGAATTGTGGTGTGTACTCCTTGCCTTCGTATTTATTAAAGTACATCCGAATTGAATACGTTCAGTTGCAAGTATTGTTAAAGTTTATTTTAAAAAAACCTACATCTTTAATTCCAAACCATAACAAAATAGTAATTTGGCAACAGTGTATAAACGTTTCATGCAAGGCTGTGACGTCTGCAATCACATGAGTTATCACTACAAAGTATTAACAAAACAATTTCAAGTATTCCGACTGAATGTCAGTATTGTAATCGACTCGACTGTGGTGCTTCTTTGTTTTGTTTTTTCTTTTCTTCCTTTGTTTTGTTAATCGCGCACGTGCGTATGTGATTACATTGCATTCAGAGGTTAGTTATTTTCTTCTTATTTAAGGTTACTCGAGGGGTTACTGAAGTTCTAGAGCAAATGTAATATATTTTTTAATTTAACGTTACTTAGAGTGCTGATATCTAATGTTAAACTAATAAACACACCTTTTCCGGGATCGATAGGTTTTTAGAATTCTTTGCGTTTTTGATTTTTTAATAGACGTTAACGTAGTAAAATTTATCTAAATTGCTTTAAGTTACTGCTCTCAGATGTTGCCGAATGTATATTATTATGTAGGGTGCTATGTACTTAGTAATATTCTGTACAGTGAAATTTCTAAAAATTGTATGTTTTACTTATTCATGATATACCTACCTACCTGTACCCCAGTCAATAGAGGCAATATTTTGCTCAAACCCAGAAAAAATAAATGGGAGTTAATTTTTGATATAGATATTTCCTGAGAGTTCAGATCCAACCAGCTGCGTAACTACGGACTGCTGCGGGGGGCCTCAAGCCGTTGTTGCAAATACTTCTTTCGCTCGAGTAAAAACGTAAAAAGTTTGTAAGTTTCTCTATTTCAATAACAAAAACAAGGTCAGCCGCGCAGCTATAATAAAGATTTTGATATACGCCGGATTGCTTGGATTGATATTTGATTCGATTGCAACTAGCAGCAACTAGAGTCAAAGTTTGAAACTCGGTTTGAAGGCATGTCCAAAGTTTGTGAAAATTTTGCGGTTTTTTTGAGCCCCAAATATTGCATAAACTAAACGATTTGGAAATGATCAAAAACGCCAACAAACTGCAGAAAATGTATGACAAAGATGTTAGCGATGCGTTAGTTTTGCACCTGGCAGTTTTCAGGAAAACATTTCAAGCTAAATCACCAAATTTAACAAGAATACGACAATTGGCTGAACTGGTATTAGTAACTTACTTTAATTATTTTTTTGACTGCCAGTTAGGGTAGCAAGTGCGTTCATTTTCGAAGCTGGTGCTAATTAAAAATAATATGCGGACTACTTTCTCTCAAGTGCGACTAAACGCATTAGCATTATTGGCTTTTTTTTCGAGAGGAGGGGAAATCCTCATGGACTTCCATACGCCGGGTAGTATGGGGTCAGACTCAAACTGATTAAAACCCCTCCTCATGCCCTTAGGGGCGGAGCGAGATCACTTTTCAGTATTGCTTTGCTCCCCCTTAACCTTTTTATTCCAGGTTATTTTCTTTTTTCTCTTCTTTCTTTTTCCTTCTTGCCTCTTAGTATGCTGGCAATCATCTTCTCTACAACTTTCCACTTGGTGTCATTTTCTAGCATGTGCCTGACGATGTTTCCAGCTGTCATATTTCGTTCCATTTTAGTATTGTGTGCTCTGTCTCGTTCACCGCAATAAGTACACTCATCATTTTCAGTTATTTTGAAACATATCAAGTATGATTTAAAGCAGCTGTGTCCGGATAAAAATTGCGTGAGATAGTAACCCACCTCGCCGTGCTTGCGCGTTACCCATATGGTTACATCTGGTATTAGCTTCTTTGTCCATTGGGATGTATCCTGTTCTTGTGTCATTTCGTGTTGCCATTTTGTCATCGTAATCTCTCTTTTCCTTATCTCCTGTGTTCTCCTATTCCCCTCCTTTTCGTAGGTACGTTGTGTATGAGGACCCCTCCTGCGATAACCTGTATTGCTTTCGTTGCCACAGTTCTGTAGGAACTTGCTATCCTAATTGCCACTTTTCTTTGTAATCTTTCTAGTAGCTTTTGCTCTAGTCTTTCCAGGCAGATGCGCCATGCGTGATGATGGAGTTTATAACACTGCCGAGAATCTTCCTCTTTCCTGCCTTCGGTCTGCCGATATTCGGCATTAGCCGGCTTAGTGTCATGACTGCTTTAGTTGCCTTCTCAGTCACCATTCTTATATTATTGTTAGATTTGACTTGAAGATAATCACTTTTTAAAGTTTACAGGTTATTATTATTATTATTTTTGTGTACTTATTACACTTAACACTACTGGGTATAAGTACGTATAATACTTAGAACATATAACGTTCTTAAAATGATAAAATAAGCTTGAAACTATGAACTACTGAGTTTAACGGTAGAATGCTAACTGACGGCTTATGGTCGTTCAGTCATATTGATAATGTTTGTTTATCTTATGTTGAGTTAACAATAATTTTGAATAATTTGCAGTTCGCAGAGTAATCCAGACTGTACGTGATTTTAAAGGATGATGATATTAAATTATAAAAGATAAAGAAAAGATTTGGATTAAAGTTACGTGATTATCAGCACTGGTATTGAATTACTTATGTGAACTAATTGATAAGGGACTTATATAAAATATTAATATGTAACATTCTTAAATCTAATATGACATTCATCTTATGGCCTATTTGTAATCCAAAATATTTTAGCATCTTTCAGATGTAATCTCCAGGTTATCAGATTTAACCGTTATCTTTCTTACGGTTCTTCTGCCTAGTAGTACCACGTGCTCCTCTATTTCCTCTCTGTTTGCTCCGCATACTAACTGTGACAGATCGTCTGCGTATCCTATGATGGTTGTTCCTTTCGGCACATCTATTCTTAGGACGCCATCGTAGCATATATTCCAGAGCGTAGGCCCCAGGACAGACCCTTGTGGGACTCCATATGTCATGTCCATTGATGAGCTTTCACCAACCAGTATTTTCCTATCATCTAGATAGCTACAAATTAGCTTTATCAGATACGGTGCTATTCGCTTTTTCGTCAGCTTGTTGATAATACCGGCCCAAGGAGCCGAGTTAAAAGCATTCTAAACGTCCAATGTTATCATTGCCATGTACTTGTCAGTGTCGTTTTGTATCAGTTACAATGTTTTGTACCGCCTGTATGGCATCAATAGTCGACAGTCCTTTCCTAAATCCGAATTGAGTGCGCGTAAGGCCGTTCTTTGGTTCGATCTCGTCAACTAGTCTTTTGTTGATTCTCTGCTCAAACAGTTTCGCTATTACGTTTAGGAAGCATAGAGGCCTATACGATTTCTCTCCTGCCTTGCTCAGTTTTTCTATCAGCGTAAGCCTGCCTACTTTCCACTCCTTAGGGAAAAACCCATTCCTGATAAGCCTGCTTATAGTTTCCTGTATTATTTCTGGCTTTTGTTCCGCAATTGCCTTTATCGCCTCTGGAGGGACTCCATCAGGCCTTGCCTGTCTTGCTTCCCTCATTTCGTCTATAGTACACAGTGGGTATATCCTCCTGTCTTATGTGGTCGTCTGTGGTTTCTAGAGGAAAGACTACTTTCCCAGTCATTATCTTGTACCCTGAGGCCCAGGGGTCTGCATCTACTTCCTCGCAGAGCAGGTTCCATGCTGCATTTTTCGCTCTTTTTATTGCTTTTTTAGTTCGTTCCAGCACTCCCTATACCTGTCCTGTAATAGTCTCTTCCGACTCTGACTTATATGCTAGCTTTTGTTGTTGTTTCTGTTTCTGAAAAGTTATTTAGAATGCAATTTTATACCTCTGTACCAAAGTTCAGGAATATAAAATTATTTTTTTGAAACTTCCCATTTTTTCAATAAATTAGTATTTTATTTTGAACCATTCAATTAAAACTGCATAGAAATTATTTTTTGTGAATTAATATTTAAAGTTATGTAGAAGCTAAAAGTATGAAAGGCTATGAAATGATTAACATTTGCTCCTACAAAACTTTAAATATGAATTCAACTCTTAATTCACAAAAAATTGAAAGTTTCAAAAAAATAATTTTATATTCCTGAAATTTGGTATAGAGGTATAAAATTGCATTCTAAATAAATTTTCTTAGTGGAATTTTTTCATATTTTGAAAAATAAAGGTACTTTATTGGTGGTGATTTTTACAACTTTGCTTATAAAACCCTGTAGAACACCAAATCAAGTCATTTTTGGTATGCTTTAGTTTTACAACAAGCAGGACTCAATCCCCAAATACCATTCCAAAATTTTTGGTCCATTACTCCTCTTGGTACATCTATCCTGGGACACATTGTATATATATACTAGCTGACCCAGCAAACGTTGTTTTGCCATATAAATTATAAATTTTTGTCTAAAAAATAAAAAAGAAAATTTCTGGATAGGGGATATCACCTAGGGGTATAAAAAATAGCCTACGACCTATTCTGAGACCTACTAAATATACACCAAAAATTTCATAAAAATCTGTCAAGCCGTTTCGGAGGTGTTCGATAACAAACACTGTGACACGAGATTTTTATATATTAGATATGTATTCAAATTAAAATGGTAGCATAATATATAATATATATTATGTTACCATTTTAATTTGAATATACATATATATATACATATACAGTATGCCATAGATTATGCTGTGCCATAGATTATGGAACAGAAAAATGATAGTGGTCAACTTGCTAGTCTTATACAAACTAACGCAAATGGAGTGACGTGAGAGGTAAACTCTCATATGGTCAGATGCTACTATACGTCGGACATAATGCTTTGCAAGTCGCTATACGCCACAGAGACATGTGATTATGTCCGACGTATAGTAGCACCTGATCATATGAGACTTTACCTCTCACCGTCACTCCATTTGCGTTAGTTTGTATAAGACTAGCAAGTTGACCACTATCATTTGTCTGTTCCATAATCTATGGCATACTGATGAGAACATAACAAGTTCGAAACCGGTCTATGTCTGGTTAGCAGGGATCGAAAATATGATATTTATATAAATATCAGACAAACTGATATATATCACAAAAAACGTGATATATATCACTTTTTGATATTTATTTTTATTTTTTTAATTCACGTAACTTATTCATGCAAATAAAACCACGATTGATTTTAAAAGAATGCATATCATATTTTAAATCGTTTTTATTCAATGTTTTTTAAGCTTATTATGTCTTGGCTCTGAAAATGTAACAAACAAAACATAAATTCTAACAATTTAAAATAAAGTCAAATTCTGTTCAGCTGCCTCGGGTGCCCAAGGCACCCGCCCGAAAGTTCTCTCATGGCCCAATGATGTATCACTTTACCCGGGTTACCTCCTCTATCCTCCCAGCTGCATTTGGGTATCATTGGGTTCATACAAGTGGGAAGAGAATCATGAGTTTTGTTACATCAAAATTAAAATGAAGATCCTGCCCCGTCCAACTGTAAAGCTAAGCAGCTGAAAAGAATTTGGCTTAAAAAAACATAACAAAATTGCTCTTATAGATGTTCAATATTAGTATTATAAGGACAATAAAGAAGACCTATAAGTATTAAAATGAAACTAATTTAAAAAATATACATATATATTTTTCACCAATGGCGTAGGTGTTTAATCGCGCATCATAGGCGTAGGCGTTTTATTTTTATATTTGCGATATATATCATGATATTTATGGTGATATTTATGGTGTGATATTTTCCATGAATATCATGATATATATCATGATATATATCAAGTGATATATATCCTCGATCCCTGCTGGTTAGGAATTGACAAATGATAGTTGGCCACTGATCACGATTTGAAGGTGTAATTTAATGCAGGTCGGGGTATTTACCCGCTGAGTAGTTGTTTCCTTCAAGTCCTATTTCATAAACAGTGAGTATAGCCACTAAGGCTAGAGGTCGCCGCTCTTGGTACTTGCTTTGCAAGTCGCTATACGCCACAGAGACATAGGTGATTATGTCCGACGTATAGTAGCATCTGACCATATGAGAGTTACCTCTCACCGTCACTCCATTTGCGTTAGTTTGTATAAGACTAGCAAGTTGACCACTATAATTTGTCTGTTCCATAATCTATGGCATACTGATGAGAACATAACAAGTTCGAAACCGGTCTATGTCTGGTTAGGAAGTTAGGAATTGACAAATGATAGTTGGTTACTGATCACGATTTGAAGGTGTAATTCAATGCAGGTCGGGGTATTTGCCCGCTGAGTAGTTGTTTTCTTCAAATCCTATATATATATTCAAATTAAAGACAAGACAGGACTTGCTTAGTCTTGTCTTGTCTTTAATTTGAATATATATTTATATATTCAAAGTAAAAACAAGACAAGAATTTCTTAGTCTTGGCTTGTCTTGGTCTTGCGGCATGTCTATCTTTTTCCCGTCGTTTAATATGATATAATCATTTTCACTAGCCCATTTTGATAGCCCACTGCCTTTTTTATCTTCTGTTGGGGATCCCCAACTATAGGATTTGGCATTAAAATCTCCTCATATCAGAGCCTTTTGTCGTTTAATGCTCCTCCTTATTTCAAGGAGAAATTGTTGGGTTCTTCTTTCGCCACTGGCGAGATGTAGCATAAGAAGATTACTATGTCATCATTTTCTGTCCATACATAACCTTTCCTCGTCCCGTTTTAGATATCCTCAGCCTATTGTCTGCCAAGTATATGGCCGCGTTTGTCTTTATGTCTGTTATCCACTTTCCACTGTATTTGCCATATTTACGTTAAGTTCTGCGACTATCGCAATGTCTACATCTGCCGTGGCATATTTGTGTCTAAAAAGGTCCATTGCCCTTTTACTTCTTTCTAGGTTTGTTTGGATTATTTTTATCCTTATTTTTGTTGTGTACCTTTCTCTCTCCTTTCTTCTGCACCAGTTTTCTATATTCGGCACACCGCATCGTTTCTGTCTTGTGTCCTTCAGCGTTGCACAGGTAGCAGCGCTGCTGGTTTTAGCATTCCTTCCTTTTATGGCCTACTTCCCCGCATCTGTAACACGTATCCTTTGTTTCTGTATTTTTGCATTTATTGTCTGTACTTATACCCTACTCTAGCATTTGTAGCATTTAGGCGGGGTATCTCTTTCTTTAACCCTCCACTTCTGCCATCAAACCAAATATGGAACATGGTATTTTTAATAACATTATTATCTTTCTCCTTCGTTCTCCTTGTTATCAGTTGCTTGGCTGCATCCTTTTTCAGCGTAACAAAAGCGTACTTGACTCCACTCTTGTTTACATTTTCCGCCAGTTTTATTTGCATCCATTCTATTTCATTGCCCCTATTCAATTCCTTTTTAATCATTTCCTCCACTTCATTCACCAGGGTCGTCTCATCTACGTCTAAGATCATCACTACGTGGCTCCTCTGTTTAATGTCAACTTCCGCTAATTTCTCTAATTTTGTGGTTAGTAGCTCTTTAAATTCTTACATTATTGGCTATTGTCCATTAAAGTCAAGGAAGTTAAAAGAATGGACGTTTCGAAGCTGATAAAAGCATTCGCGAATATTAAAGCTCGCAGAAATTCCTTTTAAATAGATTTACAATGTGTTACCAGGGTTGGAAAAAAAAAGTTTTTTTTCATTTTAAACAAAAAAAACACTTTTTTTGTTTTGAACAGTTTTTTTTGTTTAAAACAGGTTTTTTTTAAGTTTTAAATGGTATGTTTAAAACATGTTTAAAACAGGTTTAAAATGTTTAAAACTATATTCAACTAAAATTAAATGGTGTCAGGCACACTGCTACTACTAGTTGATGTTAGATGGCGCTCTTAAACGGATTTTACAGCGCTCTGCAAATAAAATGCTCAGTTTAGCGCACGTGATCACCATATCGGAATTATTTATCGGAATGGACCATCATCAGCACTTTTCTTGCTTTTCCACAAACTCCAAAATAATACATTTATTTAAAACATCGCACTGAGTTTTAAACTATGTTTTAAACAGTTGTTTAAAACATAGTATTTTGTATTAAATATGTTTTAAACATTTGTTTGAAACACAGTGCGATGTTTTAAACATGTTTTAAACACTTTGTTTAAAACATTTTGTTTTAAACATGCCAACCCTGTGTGTTACTAATTAATAATAAATATTAGGTTTATTTCATCTTGTGTTTTTTTAAGGCCCCTCCTCCCTTCTTCAAAAATTTTTGTTGAGGGGGAATCTGAAATTTCGCTACGAAATCCAACATACTAAAAGTCCTCCTTCCGCAACTCTCTTTTTTCCCAAATGTACACGTTTTTAAATTTTTGCTATTTTCTCGATAACGATTGATTTTATAAAACAAAATCATAAAAGTAATTTTTTATAGCACACAAAATTTTCTTTCCAACGACGTATAACATAACCGATATTTTTTTTACAATAACCGCCCCAAAAGCGTTTGAATTGGGGGGGTCTGATTTAAAAATAAACAAAGAATTCAAATTTTTTATACAATACTTTAATCATTTTGAATATTTTGTCATAATCACAATTTTCCTAGTTATTTTTAAGTTTTTAGGATCAAACACATGCAACTGAATACTTATGAAATTAACATAAATAATAATATATAATGACAGGGGTTGGAAAAAAAAACAGTTTTTTTTCATTTTAAACAAAAAAACAGTTTTTTTTGTTTAAAACAGGTTTTTTAAAGTTTTAAATGGTATGTTTAAAACAGGTTTAAAACGTTTAAAACTATATTCAATTATGCCAGGCACACTATGTCTGCTACTACTTGATGTCAGATGGCGCTCTTAAACGGATTTTACAGCACTCTACAAATAAAATGCTCAGTTTAGTACACATGACCACTAGGTATATCGGAATTATTTCACGGAATGGACCATCATCGGCACTTTTCCTGCTTTTCCACAAACTCCAAAATAATACATTTATTTAAAACATCGCACTGTGTTTTAAACCGTGTTTTAAACAGTTGTTTAAAACATCGCATTGCCTATTAAATATGTTTTAAACATTTGTTTAAAACACAGTGCGATGATTTAAACACTTGGTTTAAAACATTTTGTTTTAAACATGCCAACCCTGATGTATATGTTACGTCCCTTACTAGGAACCTGGTCGTTATATGTACCTACCTGAAGTTTCGAACGTTCACTTGAATGAATTTTAGATGAAAAAGAAAAGTTAATAAAAACCTCACATCGATTTAGGCGTAAACAGTTCATTGCCACATTTGGTAATATAATATCCACAATACTTAAGTTTTTAGACCTAAATCGAAGTGTGGTTTTTATTAATTTTTTTTTTCCATATAAAATTCGTTCAAGTGAACGTTCGAAATTTCAGGTACATTTCGTTATAGTTCATGAAATGAAAGAAACACTTCGTCTTCTTGTTAATAGTACCTTTAGTACCAACGTTCTTTCTATATATGTATATCACACACGTGCTGGTTAACGAGAGCTGAACTGGCTGGGGAGAGTATTCCCTGGCTATGTGCGTTTTAAATTTTAACTCATGCGCGTTGCTAACCTCATGCAAGGCGTATACTTTCTGGAAAAGAGGGAAAACCTGGAAAAGTCAGGGAATTAGGTTTTAATTCTGGAATCAGGGAAAAGTTAGTAAATTTTTAAATTTAATGAAAAAAGTCAGGGAAAATTAGAACTAGATGTATCTATAGACAGTGAAGACGCATCTACGCTCGCCCCCAAAACATGAAGTTAAAACGAACCACAATTCTGATTTCTTTATGCAGAGGGTTCGATTCCAAGTAATGTTCAAATTTTTTTTTAGCAAATCCTGTATATTTCAGCGATAACTTGAATTTATGATGCATAAATGAAGTTATCACATGTTCTTGAATATTTGTTTATATAAATTCAATGAATATCATTTATTGATTTAAAGAGTTCAATTTATGTGTGTAGGTATACAGTGTGTGTAGTGGCGGGCTGGGCATAGGGAGTAAGGATTGCAATATCGCATGTGCCAGTTGGATGAAATGAAATAATCGAGAACGGGGATGCTTTACTGGTCTAGCGCCGACTCTTTAATCTATGCCGCCGACGGGCGAGTTTGCTGTTACCTGGGTTGTCATATCTCTCGCGCTACGTGGAAGTACATGCTCAGTCCGCAATTACACGCACTGTATATTAGGGTGGTCCTTATTTTGAGACATTGGATTTTTTTCGGTCTCGCCTCCGAAAGTGGTTTCAATTATTTAAAAAATGAACTATACAGAATTTCAGCTCAATCGGATAACGCTAACCCGTGCCTCAAGGCCATTAAAGTCACTAAAATACGCAATTTTCACCTATGTTCAATGGGAGAGTTTACCTCTCACCGTCACTTCATTTGATTCAGTTTGTATAAGACTAGCAAGTTGACCACTATCATTTGTCTGTTCCATGACCTATGGCATACTGATGAGAACATAATAAGTTCGAAACCGGTCTATGTCTGGTTAGGAACAGACAAATGATAGTTGGTTACTGATCACGATTTGAAGGTGTAATTCAATGCAGGTCGGGGTATTTGCCCGCTGAGTAGTTGTTTCCTTCAAATCCGATTTCATAAATAGTGAGTATAGCCCACTGAGGCTAGAGGTCGCCGCTCTTGGTACTTGCAAAAAAGCAAGTCGCTATACGTCAGTGACATTTGCCCGACGTATAGTAGCATCTGACCATATGAGAGTTTACCTCTCACCGCCACTTCATTTGATTCAGTTTGTATAAGACTAGCAAGTTGTCCGCTATCATTTGTCTGTTCCATGACCTATGGCATACTGATGAGAACATAATAAGTTCGAAACCGGTCTATTTCTGGTTAGGAACAGACAAATGATAGTTGGTTACTGATCACGATTTGAAGGTGTAATTCAATGCAGGTCGGGGTATTTGCCCGCTGAGTAGTTGTTTCCTTCAAATCCGATTATATATATATATATATTTACATCCCACTGTCCATAAAGCGTCATTACAAAAAACATTCATTGGGCGTCCGTCATGAGATAAGCGCATATATGAGTAGAGCGACAACGATATTTATTATATACTCCGAATTCTCCGCGTATACTGCCTTTATTCGGCGTATGATTCACTTTAAAAAAAAATTCGCTACCTTCAGGCGTCCGTACGTATAACCACCTCAGCCCCCACACATGTATAAAATGCGTACATTTACTACCTTAAAGCGTCCACTCGTGTATATCTCACATATGGAACGACCTTAGAGCGTCCGACAGTGTTGTCATATTTGCGTTAGTAATCAGAGGGGAAAAGGGTATCAATATTTACTATGCGCATGCGTCAAGTTTACTCTCGGCAGGTATTGGAGTGAGGGCCCGTATAGCTTGAGTCACCTATCTTTTCTTTCAACCAAGTGTGCAATTAATGCTTTAGAAGCAATACAGGGTGTTGTATTAGGAATGGACCGGAAGTATAATCATTAATAATTCTCTAATTTAATCATGTTCCAAAGATTAATGTTGTCAGATATATTTTTATTAGTTATTGTATTAACACAAAAATACCTTAATCTATACATATAAAAGAATACGACTGACTGACTGACTAACTGACTGACTGATCTATCAGCGCACAGCTCAAACCACTGGGTCTAGAAACTTCAAATTTTGCATAGAGGTTCCTCGAATGACGTAGGCAACCACTAAAAAGGGATTTTTCGAAATTCGGCCCCTAAGAGGGTGAAAAAGGGGGTTGAAATTTTAGGCTTTTTCGGAAACGGTTAGATCTAGATGCGTAAAATTTGGCAGAAATATTTTTGTTGAAATCTATTAGATACGTGTAATTTCGATTTTTACTTTTTGAAGGGGTGAAAACGGGGGTGGTATATGGTTTAAAGCGCACCCGTGTTTATGAAATCACGTTAAGTCAGAAACGTGATTATTCGAGCGATGGACTCTTCTAAGGAAATAAGACGACACGTATTCGACGGTTTTTTAAAAAGAGATCCTCGAAAGGGTGAACGCGGAGAGGGAGGTTTTAAGCTTTTCGGAAAGTAGAAGCGTGAAATTTGGCAGAAATACTCTTTATCTATTAGACACGAGTAAGACGAAATTTCGATTTTCACTTTTTGAAGGGGTGAAAGCGGGGGGTGGTAGACGATCTCTGAAATCGCGTAAGTCAGAAACGTGATATTCCAGCGACGGGATCTTCTGAGGAAATAAGGAGACACTATTCGACGGTTTTCAAAAAGAGACCCCCGAACGGATTAACAGGGAGAGGGATGTTTTTAAACATGAAATTTGACACATACCCGCCCGTGTGCTTTATTGTCGACTAAAATAATAATTTTTTCGTTTAACTCGCTCTAACACAAAAATAGAATAATGCATTGTTATCAAATTGCGCAGTGGGTTTCTTCGAGTGCAGTGGATGCGCAGTGGGTTTCCTTGAACGCAATGGATGTGCAGTGGGTTTCCCCGAGTGCTATGGATGCGCAGTGGGATTCCTCGAGTACAATGGGTACGCAGTGGGTTTCCTCGAGTACAATGGATGCGCAGTGGGTTCCCTCGAATACAGTGGATGCGCAGTGGGTTTCCAAGAGTACTATGGGTGCGCAGTGAGTTTCCTCGAGTACAATGGATGCGCAGTTGGTTTCCCCGAGTACTATGGATGCGCAGTAGGTTTCGATGAGTGCCATGGATGCGCAGTGGGATTCCTTGAGTACAATGGGTGCGCAGTGGGCTCCCTCGAGTGTACTTCTTGAGTAATATAGGAGTACTCAGTGAGTATGTAGCACTTCTTATAGGCATAAATTATTATGTTAATGTTCTTAATTCCACGCGCAAGAAGTCTTCCGCGCGAACGAAGTCGCGAGCATCAGCTAGTCGAGATATAAATATATTACTTCTTTTGCTTACCGTATTGTAGTCGTGAAAGAATCGTCTTTTTGTCTTTTGGCGCTATATCTACAAAACGGAGAAAATATTATTTGGTAGGTAGTTGACGTCATTGCCAATGAAGGAATCCGACTTTTAGTAAAAATTATGTAAGGTTGGACACCCCACAAATATAACACAGTCCCACAAAACAAGTGGTCTGTCCAGTGGACCAGATCGTGTATCCTTATGTATCTTGACCCGTTGAATCTGAATCCGAAGTCAGAATTGTCAGATTGGTGCACTTTTCAACCATAATCCCAAAAAAGTGATCTATTCAGCTAATATGTATTTTGATCCGCTGCTCAAGGAATCATCATTTCCATATCCAAGTCTCTCACAATGAAATAAAAATTGTGTGTGGAAATAATTGTTTATGGAACTTTAATAATATAATATTTGAAATGGTCTCTCCTAAAAACCAATAAAACAATACCCTACATCGGTAGTGGGGTGGGGGTGGATGGATGAAGTAAAAAAATATTCTGAAGCCTTTGGTTCTTGTACCTAAACTAAATCACATTTTTTTCACCCCGTTTAAGGTGGAATGTCAAAAAAAATTTTGAGACCTTAGCTTCTCTTGAATATACTAAATACCAATTTTATGGACTCCTGCTTGATTTACTTGTTTACTAGGGGGTCGGTAGCTCAGTGTGTTGGCGCGTCTAGCTTGCACTTTGAACGTACCTAGCGAAGTGGGTTCGAGCCCCACATAGCGCAAAAATTTTTCAATGGAAATTTTCCCTAAGAAGTGGTTCAGATTCCACTATAAACTGTAGGGCCCTGTCTCCTTTACTCAGACAAATCTAGATCTACTGGACTTAAGAGGGTCATTGAGGTGACATGGAAGGCAGTTAAAACACATTTTTAAACACACACACTACAATTTACCCCCAATTTAAACAGTTTTTCTTTATTGTGTAAACAATTTGAGAGGCCTTAAAACTACTCGCAAGTACTGTTCCCATCGAGTTAAATCGAATGGCATCGAAAACTTATTTTTTCGAGTACCGGGAAATTGATGCAAATGACTACATGGGAAACCGTCTAATTGCACTGATCTACCGGTTTACAAATCTTATAACAATATATATATCTGGTAACTGATGCCCGCGTCTTCACGTTGAAAACTTTTTGCGCGTGGAATTAAGAGCATTGACATACTAACTTATGCCTATGAAGGAGTACTACATGGTCACTAAGTACTCTTATAGTACTCAGGAAGTACACTCGAGGGAACCCACTACACATCCATGGTACCCGGGGAAACCCACTGCGCATTCATTGCACTCAAGGAAAACTTCTGCGCATCCATTGTACTCGAGGAAACCCACTGCACATTCACTGTACTCGAAGAACCCACTGCGCATATATGGCACTCGGGGAAACCTACTGTGCATCCATTGTACTCGAGGAAACACACTGCACATTCATTGTATACTAGGAAACCCACTGCGCATTCATTGTACTCGAGGAAACCCACTGCTATCGCAATTTGATAACAATTCATTATGCTATTTTTGTGTTAGAGCGAGTTAAACGAAAAATAATTATTTTAATCGACAATAAAGCATATGGGCAGGTATGGATCAAATTTCATGCTTAAAAACATCCCTCTCCCTGTTCACCCGTTCGGAGGGTCTCTTTTTGAAAACCGTCGAATACGTGTCTTCTTATTTCCTCAGAAGAACCCATCGCTGGAATATCGTGTTTCTCATTTACGCGCAGGGTACCCTTTAGACCATCTACCACCCCCGTTTTCACCCCTTCAAAAAGTGACAATCGAAATTTCGTCTTACTTGTGCCTAATAGATTCCAATAAGGAGTATTTCTGCCATATTTCATGTTTCTGAGTCTAACCGTTTCCGAGAAGCTTAAAAACCTCCCCCTCCTCGTTCACCCGTTCGCGTCGAATACGTGCCTCCTTATTTCCTCAGAAGAGCCCGTCGCTGGAATATCACGTTTCTGACTTTCGCGATTCCAGAGATACGGGTACCCGTTAGACCATCTTCCACCCGCATTTTCACCCCTTCAAAAAGTGAAAATCGAAATTTTGTCTTGCTCGTATCTAATAGATTCCAATGAAGAGTATTTCTGTCAAATTTCACGCTTCTGGGCCTAATCGTTTCCGAAAAGTTTAACCCCCCCCCCTTCCCTTTTCGGGGGTTTCTTTTTGAATATCGTCGAATACGCGTCTCCTTATTTCTTCAGAAGAGCCCGTCGCTGGAATATCACATTTCTGACTTATGCGATTTTAAAGATACGGATACCCTTTAAACCATCTACCACCCCCGTTTTCACCCCTTCAAAAAGTGAAAATAGAAATTTCGTTTTACACGTATCTAATAGATTTCAACAAAAAATATTTCATATCACTATCGGTGTCTGTCGACTTGAAGATTACTTGTTGGCAAACAATTTTGAATTGGTTAATGTTCCGCTCGAAAAGTATCTATATGAGAATATCTACTATGTACAATATAAATATGAAATATAACTATTGATGTTATATTTGTAATGTACTTTATGTGTGAAACACATAATTTTTAGTAAGAAGCAAATATCCAATACTATCAAAAAGTAATAAAGGATTCGAAAATCGACTATGCATTCTTCTATTAGTACTTCTATTACAACGTTAATAGCAAACGTTCAATAGTTGAGACCGTGAAAGTCAGGTTGCTGTAAATACATATGCGCGAATTTATTCTAATACTTACTGACGACTATTGAGCGCCCGCGACGTTGTCATGTCTACTGGGCGCTTCATGGTCTGTGACCGAAGGATAACTGATATACATGAAGGCGACACCAGCGCCTCTGATGGCCAAATGGAAGAACTAAAATATACTGATCCTGTACAAAGTATCACTTTAGGGCGTCCACTAAAAATTTGTCCAATTGCCTGGGGACCCCCTTCTTAACGTCTGGAGCGAATTTTAATGTGTTGACCTTAGAGCGTCCACATACGGGCGCTCTATGGTAACCGGACGCTCTAAGGATAGAAATGTGTTAATGTATGGACGCTCTATGGATAGTAGGCTGTAAATATATATATATATATATATATATATATATATATATATACGTTATTTTTTTCCATAAAAAAATATAAACACATTCGGCGATTGTTAATAACAAATTGTTTATTAAATAAACAAATGAATTAACAATAAATAAAAATTTCCCACCTTGGAGAGAATTGCAAATAATAAATTTTAAGAATAAATTTTTTTTCTTAATAATTTATTTAACTAATGAAAAAAGAAATAATTGATTATAAACCGTTAAAAAATTGTTTTAGGAATTTTTTTTAAATCATTTTATAACAAAATGGCAAAAATTTTTTTTTTCAAAAATACGTAAATTATCTATTTGTTCATAAAATTTGTTTAAACAAACAGCACTAAAAATTTAAGGTTTATGTAATCTTATAGTATTTTTGAGTATAAAAACAGTATTAATAATTAAAATTAATAAAAATTTCAACCTCTCTTTTCCATTTTTTAGTTTTTTGTTAGCTTGAATAATTAATAACTAATAGATTGTAACAATTAAAAACATCGCAATATCATAATCTCATAAAGTATAGTTGACATAAGGTGTCCACGAAGCGAAATAATAATAAATTTAGTGGCTTTTGTTTAACAATCATCCGACTTGAAATATAAAGGCAAACTCTAAAAAAATGTTTTAATTCACAATAGGCTCATTTTATGAAAAACGAGGATCCAACGGGATATTGTTCCTTTAAGTATCTAAATAGTAGGTACCATAATTTAGAAAATTTTTAAATTAATATTTAATAACATAAAAAAATGTTTTTACTTGCCAAGGTCGGTTTCAGAGCATCACAACGGCTTTGCGTTCACCGCGCGGATCTCTATTTTCAACATCAAATTAAAATTATTAATAATAGAGATAGAGTTCCGGGAGTCAGGAGTTCTTTATTGGAAATTTCTTCCTTTTTAAGAATCTTTTTTTTTGAATTTCTTATATATTAATAGTATTAGAGTTATTTGCAAAACACAAAACTCGTTATTTTTTCAATTTTAATTTGTTTATAACTTTTGCAATGGTTTATGTGCGGGTTTGAAACTTTTGCACATTTTTCTAGACGTCATTCTAAATCTAATGAGACCTCACTCATATTTTCACGAGCTTTATCAAGAATTAACATGTGTTTGAACGTGTGAACTTGTCTAAAAGAACAAGTACATAAAATAATTAATTTAATAATCATCATAAATTGTAAAATGTTTATAAATAAGCATAGGCAGGGTGTGGGCTTCAAGTAAGCGAGGAATATGCATGCTACTTTGGGCTTTATTTTGAGGCTTCATATTTGTACAAAAAACCTATTTTAGTCAAACGTCAATAATGGAATCAATACCTTGTATCTGTTACCTATTTTGCATTAGATTAAATATATATATATAAATAAATATAAATAAATATATATATATATATATATATATATATATATATATATATATATATATATATATATATATATATATATATATATATATATATATATATATATATATATATATATATATATATATATATATATATATATATATATATATATATATATATATATATATATATATATATATACGTACGGTACGCATGAAACGAAGCCCACCATACACTACAGGGTACCAGAAGCCCAGCCTTATTTGTAGTTTAAATAGTGTGTACATCTGTTAATAATGTTTTAAGTGGGAATAATAACGCGAGCAACATGAGAGGGGGGAACTTTTTTGGACATGCAGATTAAAAACAACACGACATGTCATACGAAGCCTTTTATAATTATGGTACATTACGAAGCCCGTTGTATAAAATGTATACATGTTTCAGATTACACGAAGCCATACATAGTTGCCACTTTTCTTCTAATTCTTTAACTAAAT